>JAPZDZ010000002.1:8740050-8759370 GCA_029783805.1 Acanthurus tennentii | reverse complement strand
TCGAAATCATAGTTTAAAGGCAACAGATTGAGAACAGAGAACCACCGATTTCATTTGAATGAAATCAATAATTGTGTTGACTTGCAGTGTATTGCCTTCCTGTCTTCTCATCTTGCTTGCTAATGTTTCTTTCATGAGCCAGCCCACTGCTGGTGACATTATAGCTACAGCACTTCCACAAGTCCCCAATGGATCAGTGAAAATGGTTGGCGTAAAACACAATTAGTACGGTCCATATGGCTGCTAGTGGAGGAGGAGCAGGAGAGGTCCCATGTGGTCCTTATGGAGGCCCGCTCTTTTGTTACCTTAAAGATCAAACTGTTGTCATAATAATGGGGCCATTTCACTTGTGCCGCTTGGTTTTTGTAAAGCATCACTTCTTCGCCAGATCCTCACATTGTGGAATGACTCTTTGCAAATAAATTGACCAACCTTGGCTGATGGTCTAATCAATAGCTCCTTCATCATGATTAATGGCTCATATTGGATAATGCGGAAATTTAATGTGAGGGGAGCGTTACTTCCTCATTTCAGCGCTCAGTCCTATTGATTAGTTTTAACCCCTCTTTTTGACCAATGGAATGTGCTGATAAGAGAGCAATGTGTTCGACCTATGTAAACTGAGCACAGAGAAAATGATTTACTGTGCTTTAGGCGCGTCTCATTCACTGACAGTTCTGTACACCCTGCCTGACAAGCATTTTCTTGCCTGAGAAACGCAGACACCTTTTACTGAGTAGAAGCGAACAACAACAGCTTGAGGCAACAGATTTATTACAAATTGATCTATTAGATAGCACTGCTGTGCTTCGCTGTTTTCTCTCTTTCTCTCTCCCTCCCTCTCTCTGACAGCCTTCCCCTGATGGTAGCTAGAGTGTATCAGAGTTGAAGTGCTACAGTGGCAAATCTAAACCCAATCCTCAGAACTCATTTTCTCTGTGCCGGCTGCTGGAACTGGGGTACAGAGACAAGATGTCCATCCTTAAAACTATATTCGATCCAGCACTAAGTCCTGGCACCTAAACTGAAGGCTCAGCAGGCTCAGTAGGCATGCCGAACCTGCAAGGGCGAGCAAGGGCACAGTTTACCGGAGGCACGTCATGAACAGTGGAGCGCAGAGTGCCACAGTGTCACCAGGGGTCATTCTGGCGCTTTGCACAAAATTCCTGCATTCCTTTTCAAAATTCCTGCATGAATCCTGAGCTCACCACTGGCTTGCTTACTGTGTCCATTAAAACATCACTTACTAGTCTGGGGCTCTGCAAGCAAACTGTGGCTGGTGTGCAGGGTAGCAACAACGGTGCAATGCCTCTATTAGACACATCAGCCAAAGAACATTTCACACCAGCTATTGTAAAGATGCATCTTCGGTTTGTCTCATCCACAGTGTCCAATATCCTGTAATCAATGCCCTGCACAGGCAGTACTTTACAGAAAAAAACAACATAACAAACCATTACAACCATGCTAATTAATGACAAAGACACACTATGTTTGCCAAGACAAAAGACAGCTGTTATTGGCATATCTCTCTATAAAACAATCAATTAAATCAACTGCACCATTTAGACTTTCTAATTAAGGTGGCTCTCTGATAATTATAACAAAGTGACTATTTACCTTTAATCATTGTTTCAGGAAATAAGGTAAATATTTATATTTTCCATTCTGTGTAAAGAGTCTACCTCCAGGGAGCTGAGGCCGAGCCCAGGGTTAAATTAAGATTGACATCTCACCTCCAGTTCTAGATACAGAACGGGCAACCCGTGTTGACTGCGTTTCTCCCACCATTATCTCATCCACACTCATTAAGCTTTCTGCATTTGTTCTCCCTCACTGCAAAGCATTACTGTTACACCCCGGTGGTCTCCATTTTGCTTGTATCTGATTCCCCTTCAGATCACGTGTGTGATGAGCTAATATTTTCAAATCTTGTAAGTGTGTGTACATTTGAGATTAGAGAGGAGAACATCTTGGAAGTTTCTCCCTATGTGCATAATGCAGTCTATTTTCAAAACAGGTTAAGATTTTTAAAATTCCTGCAGTCTGATCCCGGCTTTAGCCTGACACAAACCTATTAACAGCCAAGTTAATGAATGAAAGCTCAGTTACCATTGCTGTGTATAATGGGTCTAGAACATCAATGGAAAACCTGAACCGTAAAAAGCAGGAACAGAGTAGGACATGTTCCCTCATGGCCAAGGTTCAGCTTACAAAGCAGAAGGTCTCGCAGGTTATGTAGTATATTTAACAATATACATCAGTGCTGAAAAAAACTACTATCAATAGAAAGAATAAGCACTGACAGAAAACTGCACAGACTCCATTGTGCACCCTTTCTTTAATCACTTCCATCTTTCATCTGTGCTACAGAAGAAGAAGAGCATAGAGAGCGAATGGCCATTGGCTTCCGGATGGGGTAAATGTGTGTGTCACTGAAAGAAGGGCACCATTTAAAGATATTGACATGTTCTAGGGAGAGTGTATATGTCTATATAAACATCTTCAGGCAGGCAGCTGCAGGGGGTATGCACAGTAAAACACTGGTATGCATTGTTTGTGTTTCTGCACCACTAGCGCCATGCCGTGTCATTACATGAGGCAATCTCTTACCTAATCAGCACTGACACACACAGCAGCAAAGTACTCCTCCTTCTCCTCCTCATCTCTCTCCCCCCTTTCTCTCCCTCTCCTTAGGGGCCAGCCAGCTGATCCTACACCATTTCATTTTCCTCTTTTACTGAGATGGCAAATGGCTGACTGTTATTTTGAACACTTTAAACTCATGCTTTTTGACACTGTAATTGACTAAGTGCTATTATTAACCAATTTTAGTACAAATCTTGAATAAAATAGCCTATCATATGTGTGCCATGGTGTGATTTAACTAATAATTAGTGAGACACATTAGAAATCTAACAATTTGGATGACTCCAAGATAAAAATAAAAAATAAAAATAAGCTTTGTAGTCACTATCATCACATCTACTGTATGTATTTATAGCCCTATGTTTGCTGTTTCCTCACACTTGCTCTATTGTACAAGCCCACTCGAACATAAATCACAGAAGACACTGAAATGTGGTGAATTGCAAGCATTTAAGAGTCATGGCCTTAAAGTCACATGCACAACTAAACCAGGAGAAAACAGAGATTTAGAGAGAACTTCTTTCCTTTTTTATTTATTTTTTGTTTTGTTTCGTTTTCGCTGTACCTACAGTCTGGCCCAAGATGCTGGCATCAACACAAAAACTAATGTGTCTGATTAGTTTAGATGTGACTCTGTGCCAAATGGGCCCAATAAGACACAGACGCCATTTGCAGGATGGAGTGAGAACAACTTTACCGTGGCTGAGCTCACAGAGAAAGCAGATTATTTGATCACATCTAGTACATCAAATACCACCAGCAGTATGTAGCAAGACAGCTCACAATTGTTAACACAGATAGCGTTTGCCGATGCTATCTCCTTGGCACAATTGTGGAGCTGCAGAGCTAGGCCTGAATCAAACAAAGATGAGATATGATGCAGCATGCTTGGATCTCCCCTTATGAGAGGTGAAGGGAAGCTGTCAGAGAACACAAAACACATCCAGCATCTTGCCTCCTCTGACTTGCTGGGATAAGCCAGGAGGAGAATGCGTGCGTGCATGCACGTGTGTGTGTGTGCGTGTTGGTGTGTGAGTGTGTGAGTGTTTTGGGGGGGGGGGCTGCCTCCTTTCTGCCAGTGTGCCCTGCGCGTGTCAGTCCAATATCTTAAAACAACACATGCAAGGCTTTGCTACAGCCAATTACCCAGCTCTTGGCACAGGAACTGAAAAACATCTTTGGAGAACAATAAAGAGAGCTTGGCTTGTTGTGCGTGCTGTCAGTAAGTGCTGACAGATTGTTATTTTTAATGAATATACAGCACTTGAATGGCCCATCAAGAGGTCTTTGAGCGAACATTGCTCCTTTGTTCAGAGCATTAATTTTCTATGTAACAGCCAGATATCTTGCAATGAAATTGCTATCAAGCACTGTAAAGGAAAAGGCTAAATCAGTTCATCCACATGCTCTGCTATAGTCCACTGTGTGCTCCTTGCAGCAACTATGCAAAGTCATTAGAACATAAACACATGGCAACACACACTCTTAATTACAAACCTGATGTCTAAAGACACTTGAATGCACATCATTTCTTGTGTTGGTTGTGTCAAGCTTATATTTCACAGCTTTCCTACCTCTCCTGCCAACATAATAACATACTGTATATGAAATCCCTGAGCAAAACAGACTAGAACAAAACAATAAATCAGCCTAATCACCTTTATCTGAAACACAATAGCCTTGCTGTAAGTAAAATGCCTCTTTTAAAATACAGGCTAGCCACTGCGCTGACAGGTTATAGCACCATCTTATACTACAACACAATGCCTCAGCATACAGCTTGAAGTAGCTCTAAGGCTCATGCCAGGCTTTATAATGGAGAATCATCTTTCATGACAATTCATGGTGAAGGAAAAATGCAATGACGGCATCTAGGCGCAAAACAGCAAGAAGCCATTCAAGCGCAGCATGTAAACACTCAATTCCCAAGCATGTGTATTGACAAATCATTCAACAAAAGGTGTCAGAGCACAGTGAAAAAAGGGATTTTCCTTAACATTGTCTGGCCTTCCATTTGCCAAATAGTGCTCACATTCAGCTGCCATTACTCAAGCAGACATTAGTCATTAAAGGAAAATAGCAGGGTTATTACACTTGTCTTATCATTACTCTGCTGCTACTACACCCACCCAGCTTGATTAACATTCGATGGACGGGGTGTGTCACTGGATATGCGACTCCAAGTAATTTTACCCACTGCTGCTCTTAAGATCCCATTCAAATTGAAACACTATAAAACAGCCTGACCTTCTCTGACCCCTGAACCAACCAGAAGAGGCAGATTTAAAAATGACTCTGCACATTTGTAAAAGAAAAGCCAAATAACAACCTTGGGAATAAGATCAAAAAAGAAAACACCACAAGCACTCTGTTTAAAACGATTTTAAATTATCTTCTTGGCTGAACCATAAGAATTCGCTTCCAACCAAAAAAACATAAACCAAACATTAAGGTGCTTCTCTGTCAGAGCTGTGCTTAAGTAGTAATCAACATATAGCCTGTAATAGCAGACCTCTGCAACCTAAGCTTACAAGTTTACAGTCTAAGTGGTACTTTAGGCCACTGGCAGCAGAAAAAACCATCAAAACATCACATATGCCACATGCAAGATGTATGGAGCTAAAAGGTGTAATGTGCCAGCTTAATCACAACTGCAGGGACTTGTTACAGGATTTGTTCAGTATAATTTAAAGCTAACTGAACAGGCGCTGGATAGAACAGGTGTAATTTTTAAAGGCAGTAGCATTCCTCACAAAACGTTTCTGGTCATACAGATGCATTCCTGCGTTTTCTGTTGTGACGTTCTGTAACTAAAACATAGCGTGTAACAAACATCACACACATACCTGATGTGTATCTGAACTTTGTTTTTAAGTTCAATGACCTCTCTCTACAGAACCATGTCATCAACAGGAGGTCTGTGGTGTAGCTGACTGTAAGGTTGACTAAATTCCGGGTTGTTTATACTTATTAAATATAATAAAGCGTTAAGCATATCTATGATTTACAACACAAAGCTACAAGGATATCACGTAATTCATTTAAAGATTTCCAAATGTGGCACTTTAACAAGTGTGTAAATGCTGGTTTTGTTGTCAACATTAAACTGTATTATTTCAGTGAGCTTAAAATAGCTTGGCATTTATGGAGCAAAACAAAAGTTTCACACTTCTTTGATCATTAAGCATAGTGCTTTTTTCTTTTTTTATGGTGCAGTCCTCAATTGTGCAGGGCTATGCAGCCTGTAAGGCACAAGAAAGAGGATAAGTCAGAAGTGAGTCATGAGCACTCAAACATAAAACACCAGCTTTCAATAACTGTGCCTTTGAAAGTTACAGATATTAAAAGAAAAAAATAAGGTATTTGGAATTTCATTCAGGGGATAGATTATGAATGATTTTATAGCCAAAGAATGTCAATAATATTCTTTTGCTAACATTTTTTAAACTTATAATTCATTACTTGGGACCGATATCATTCAAAAATCCCACTTCACTGACAAAAAAGAAGCAAAACTCACCATAACAATATCCTTGTGCCTTATGTAATCACAGCTACACTACTACTAAAATGTTTTGATCTACTTAGCCTGCCAGCAAAAAGTGTTCATGCCAATTCTGCTGATTCCAATTGTTGACAAATGTCTCCAATTAAAATTTTACAAGCCTTACACCTTTGTTTTTAAAAGTAAGCATAAGTGTCTCATTATCCAGTCTTATCTCCGATTAAAACCACCATAAACCAAACTCGTAAATAATCACAAACTGTGAGTAAGACAATTATAATTAAGCAAAAGTCAAGCAGACAAAGACAGCAAGTTAGCTTCGGCAGCTAACGTTTCCATGAGCTAATGACAATAGCTGAATGGGCTCAGGCTACTCCCTGGAACAGAGCTTGTGCACTGAGTAATTCATAATGGGGAAATGCATGCAATGAGGTATTGCAAGGTTGCGTGCACATTAAAATGCCAAACCGTTCAATAAAATGAAGCCATGTTGTGTGTGTTGCATGTGCTCTGTGCTAACCGGTGTCAACGAGCCGTTTGTATCCAGACGTTACACCGCTCCTTGTTGGAATTCCCAATCAGTGCTAGTCACTTGCGTTAGCCGCTAACGTTAGTTCATAGTAACCAGCAACAGTAAGGGGCAAACAAGTCTCTCAGCTAACTAGCAAGCTGATGCTAATAGGTAAATTAGCCAAATAGCTAGCAAGCAAGGGTGTCCGTTAACAGTTCAACGTCTAAAACTATTCTTTCATATTTGTCATTTCCTCCTCTTTTGCTGATGGACGTCAAAGGCAAATAAGACGGCTGGTGGCAGCTCACAGCACTTACCTTAGAGGGCTTGATCTACAACATCTGTGATTTGTTTGATGAGAGACTGCAACAACAAACAATAGCAGCAGCAGCAGCAGCGGCAGGGGCAATTAGCCAACGTTAGTTAGCCAAGTGTCGCCACTACAGAGAGTAGCACAGCAGCTGCAGTGCCACCTGTATATCTTCTCTTATGTAGCTAACGTTATAACGGAACGGACCACGTTTGATATAATGCTGTCATAAATGATGGACTTGAGAATAAGGAGGGTGTAATCGTTGCCGAAATGCTCAGTGTGTGTGAGGGGCACTCAGCATGACAGCATCCTTCTTCATCTTGGGGTGAGAACAGTTGGGGGGTTCTCAAAGTTCAACCGGTAAAATATCGTCACCCACTGGCCAAAACTGGAAACATCCACAGAGAGGGTGGCGGTGTGAAGAGTCCTCTGGGTGTCTGCTCTGCAAAAACGCTTGGTCTAT
The DNA here is from genome assembly GCA_029783805.1 of Acanthurus tennentii. Taxonomy (NCBI): domain Eukaryota; kingdom Metazoa; phylum Chordata; class Actinopteri; order Acanthuriformes; family Acanthuridae; genus Acanthurus; species Acanthurus tennentii. The sequence goes on along the minus strand of JAPZDZ010000002.1, from coordinate 8,751,929 downwards.
CTTACGAACCTGTGATAGCACCACACTATATTTGGACTGTCACTGAGCCCAGGAGAAGAGAATAGAATATATTAAAATAGAACAGAATATAATCGAGTAGGCTTTTTGATACACAATAAATAAAAATTCATTTTTTTCCCTGTTTTTTCACACATACAGTAATGACAAGGACATGAAAAACTTTTACAATATCTACCACAGAGTAGTTTAAGGAAAATCTGAAAAACAACTCGAAACAGCAAAAAGATTTTTAAAAAATTAAATAGAAATTGTTTTAAGCCTTGACACAAATGAGCACAGCAGAATTGAACCAAAAAATAAGGGTACTTTTTAAAAAAAATGATAAAATATAATAATTTAAAGTGATAAAAATTAATACTTAAAAGACAATATAATAGTTAATTTATTTGGAGATTGTAGTCAATTGTTGTTTTAATACAGAGTGCTAAAAAATTGTCTATACATACCTACACTAATGAATATTTAATCTTTTTAAATATATATACAAATTTCGATCATGTATTACAGCAATGCAATAGAACAAAGGTTTATTAGACAGCAGCCAAAATGCTATAGAGTGTCCTTTTGTCGGCGCATGCGCAATACGTATTTGGGTATCAAAGGTCGGAGGTTGATTAAATTTCTTGTTTTAAGACCTGCGGATTGGTGGGTTTGGTTGTGCAGCAACGTGGAGGTTATGGCCAGTATATTTGAATTGTTTGTCTCTTATCCTGGCAGGTGTGGAGCGTAAACTCTCTGAAAGCCCAGTTGGATTATGCAAAGAGATTGGACATTATATTATATGATCGATTAATAAAGCTGAAGTTAAAGCTAGCAGCACCTATAGGCCTGTTTCTTATAAATAGCTAACACAACCTGTGTCGTCATTGCAGCCGAGAAATTATTTTGGGGTTTGAAATAAGAGACAAATTGTGTCAATTAAATCGGTTTTGAGGATTTTTTTTTTTGTCTCTGGTACGTCCAGGATTAATTTCTGCACATGGAACTATCTCTAAAGCCTATTACATCGGTGAAAAAAGTAACAGTGTGCCGTTGACTTTAGGTGGCAAACTCGTGTCACTTTTATTTGCTTTGGTCTATATTTCCCAGCACCTCTGGGATCCTCATTCCCAGGTCGCTGATTTTCAGTCACTTGATACGGATAAATCATCTGTCTTTCTCAGAGTTGCTCGCTTAAACTTTTCAGCATCTTTGTGACTGCGGTTACAGGGACCATATCAGGGAGGTGTACTGCATTAATCTGACCACTGGATGGCGCAAATCTCAAGGAAAAGAAATTGAGCCTTTCGCCTTATGGCTTCAATACACTGTAAGATCAGTTAACAAGTCACCCACATTTCCTCTCTTACTGTTTGGAGCTTTTTGTGACAACAGTATTTTTAGCCCATTTAGGTGTAAAGAAGATGTGTTGTTTAAGGAAACCTGCAGCAACTGATAGCCACAGGATGTTTATAGATTCTATAGCATATGCTTGGTAGTTTCTTTGTACTGGTGATTTGTAATACATCTCCTTGGTGATGGCTAAACAATGGAGGCAGGTTCAGACAGGGCTCACACAAAGTGAATTGGTGTGGCACAGCCCCAGCTGGCAATCCTCCCTGGTACCATACAACTGGTGAATAGACACTCATTTATCTTGGCAGGCCTCAGTACAAAAAGATCTCGCATAGAGCTTCTAGATTCTTTCACCCAGGGGGACAGAAATGGCGTCCCAGAGCACAGAGCTCATGTTTCTGTCTCTCAGTGACACTCAGATTACATCAAACGCTTCACACAGGCAGGAGCAGCTACTGAAGAGGATCTTTACTGAAAATACTCTCATTTTATCAAATAATAATCTATGAATCCTAAGTGATTTATTACAACCTTGTTTATACTTGACAGTAAACATGAGCTGACAAAAGCAAACCTATATTAGAGATTAAAAAAATGTCTCTGTGTTTCTTTGTTAACTTTAAGGGGTCTCTGGTTATAGATACAATTAGAAAACTTTGAACTCATTTGTGAATTGTAACATTGAAAGATTTAAAGAAGAACACATAATTAGAGCCAAGCACCTGAAACTAATGTGGATAAGAAGAAATAACAAAACATTTCAAACTATATAGTTTATTACATATATCTGCCAACGCTTACAGCAACACAAGACCTTGTCAGATGCGATACATTGCACATACAGTACTGTTATCATTGCTCAAGGCAGAACCGTACTAAAGTTACAGTAGCTCAAAGACTCAGTAGAGCACCAAGAATCACTACAACTCACAAGAAGCGAAACAAAAAAATCTCTCACACAGTTACATAGACACAAACACGGGACCAACACTACTCGAGGAGCTAAAGCAGAGTTTAAGGGTGAGCTGAACTGTGGTTGTACTAGGACGTACTGTAGCTTCTCCACGCCACAGACCACAGACTTGGACCTTTGATTTCAGCCTGGTTCTCTCTCCATTTTCTCTCCAGACAGGGCAGGCAACCTAGCGTGGCGTATATGTGTGGGGATTATTTATGAGCAATGAACACACAGAGGCCAGAGTAGCAAGAACAGCTCAGATGGGGTGCCTGAAGTTCTGGCCGGCAAAACGGGCCTTGTCGCCAAGCTCCTCTTCAATCCTGGAGAGGGTAATAATAGTTTGTTAAATTGGATCTGTAGCCTCTGCCATATTATGCCTCTAAGATGCAAAAAAAAATACAATTCACAGCTGGGTAATAAAGTGTTTGTACTGGACTCACCTGAGCAGCTGATTGTACTTGGCAAGGCGCTCAGATCGGCAAGGTGCACCTGTCTTGATCTGAAAAAGGAATTAAATTACATCAGACTCAATCTGTAATGTGGAAGCTTCACCTGGAGTTTCAGGTTGAATGGTTGGCTTAAAAAAAACAAACAAACAAAAACACTGCAACAAACTTGACCATAAAAATAAAAAATTACCTGTCCAGTGCACAGACCCACCACCAGGTCAGCGATGAAGGTGTCCTCTGTCTCTCCAGAACGATGGCTGACCATCACACCCCAGCCGTTGCTCTGGGCCATCTTGCAGCTAAAACAAAGGGACACGTGTAGGCCAAGTTAACCAGCTTATACATACGTACACATGATAGCGTACATAGTGTGATTGTGTTGTTCTGTCGTCAAACTTACGCCTCAAGAGACTCTGTCACAGAGCCAATCTGGTTGACTTTAAGCAGCAGACAGTTGCAGGCCTTTTGGGCCACACCCTTGGCAATGCGCTTGGGGTTGGTGACTGTGAGGTCATCACCCACCACTTGGATGCTGGTGCTGGCTGTGAAGTTGGTCCATGCCTCCCAGTCATCCTGGTCAAAGGGGTCCTCAATGGACACCACTGTTAGGATAGGAAAAAGAGAGTGATGTCATGGCCCTAAATCCAACATATTAACACTGTATAAGTTAATCGGACTAATAATTATCTCCAGTCACCTCAAATCTGCAATAGGTAACATTTTGGCCACTTGGGGGCAGCAGAAACAAGATGCTTCAGTAAATGAACCACTATGTTCACTAACTAGCTTCTATATTTTGAAGTCAACAGTGGGTTTTTACAGGTTTTTCATGAAAACAGCTGTAGAATAATTTTCTGCATAGGCCCACATGTTGTTATTTACATCTGAGGGCATGTGCAAACAGCAAACGATGCATACAGTTGTATGCCCTGCAGAACCCTGCAGGTACATAGATGCAGGATGCATAGTTTCAACTAAATAACTTATCATTTATGTTGAATTAATCAGTAGAAAATTAATAAGTGGAAAGATTTAGTCCAGTTATTTAAGTATGTTCTTCCTTACTTTCTTGCTATGCTAAATGGATAACGTAAGATAGAGAAGAGTTTGAAAAGTTAGCATCTTTAATATCAGTTAGAGGTTTAGAGCTGTAGAAAAGACATGCACAATGCTTAAAACTCACCTGGGTAGTCTTTGACAAAGCTTTTGTAGAGGTCGGCGAGCTTGTCAGGGGAGATGTAGCGGCTGGGGTCATCAGGAGACTTGAAGTCCAGGTCATATTTGCCACCTTTGTAAAACTCGGAGGCAGCAACATCCATGCCAATGACAATCTTATCGGTGTAGCCGGCCTTGGCGATGGCATTCTTCAGCAGCTCCAGGGCTGAAACAAAAACATCATACTACTGTAAAAATGTGACAAGAGTGGCTGCTATATAATCAAAACATCCACTTTTCATAAACAAGTCACCACTAAAAACTCTGCTTCACTTAGGGAATGTGCCTTATCAGCACCTTGACCTGACACTGGAGTCAGAGGTTGGCAGTCAATACTCAAGTTAAGGCCTTAATTTAGAAACCATATGTCAGCCCAAAAGTGACATGATAAGTGACGTACTTCCCTGTGAGGTCTAAGAATGAACTGCTTTCAAGACACTCCCTAGTGACTAGTTAAGGCAGTCAGTAACAACTTATGACGGTTAACCCTTTTCAAATTGTTCCTGAAATAACTACTAATATGTTTAGCTGAATCTCGACTTTACTGGCCTGTAATGAAACACTCACTGTGAATCAGTGCTTACGGCTCTGATTACATGTTTTATCTCACCTTCCTTGTTTTCCAGGATGTTGGGGGCGAAGCCTCCCTCGTCTCCGACATTAGTGGCATCTTTGCCATATTTCTCCTTGATGACATTCTTCAGGTTGTGGTAGACCTCAGCACCAATACGCATGGCCTCCTTGAAGTTGCTGGCACCAACGGGCAGGATCATGAACTCCTGCATGGCCAGCTTGTTGCCTGCGTGGGAGCCACCGTTGATTACGTTGAAAGCCTGAAAGAAAGCAGAGAGTATCCACTGTCAGTCTAATAAAATAACAGATGATCAGAGTAAATCTTTGAATCTAACATTAATGGTGCATGTCTGTTAGGCAAATAAGCATTACGAGTGTACATATAGCTTGTGATAAATGACTTAGGTGATTGCATTGTTATACTCACAGGGACAGGGAGGATGACTTCAGGGTTGCCAGCCAGGTCAGCTATGTGGCGGTAGAGGGGAACGCCCTTCTCTGCTGCACCAGCCTTGCACACAGCCAGGGAGACACCCAGGATGGCATTAGCACCAAACTTAGCTAAGGGAGGGTAGAAACAAATGCATAGAATATTTAAATATATTTAATGCATTGTTTGCAGTTTTATCAAGACCGCATAAATAAAAAAATACTGTCTTCTGATATTTATATTATTTGTTAGGTATTTTCTGGGCTAGTTAAGCCAAACTCAATAATCACTGACATTATAAGATTTTAACTTATTTTTCCGTTACATAAACACTGTGAATGTGTACTTATTATTGTTGTGTGGCATAATTTCAATTAAAATTTTGATGTCATTTTTTAAAACAATATGTCCTAATTGTCTTTTCTAATATCAATGAATGCTGAAAATACAAAAAATTGCTCCCTCGTTCATCAATTGACTGTCCCTAGATGTTACTCAGTAGTTAAGTCAGATGTGAAGACTGGCAGTTCTTCATCATCATTTTATGTTTGATGACAAAATAATTAGACAGCAATTCAAATAACGGTTCATCTCTCAATGTAAATGTCTGACAAATCAAGATGCTTTGCAAATTTAAGTTCACAAACTCTGCACTGATATTGATATGGAATGAAATGAAATATTGTCTAACCAGTTATGGTAAAAAAAAGTGGAATCTTACACTTATTGTCTGTGCCATCCATGTCGATCATCAGCTTGTCAACCTTGGCCTGATCCACAACACTCACATCCTGGATTAGACATAACATGACATGTTATTTTGCACATTTGGAAATCAGAGATGAACTAGTTTTAATTCTAACCTGTTAGTTAGCTCAGAGGAACACACCAAAAAATATTAGGAGAATGGCAGCATCTCAGAACCACTGAAGCTCTGCTACTTTAAATACATAACGCAACTGTATACATCTTGTTTATCAGTGCAAAGGTTAAAAAATTGGGTAAATGTAAACTATTTAATGATGAAAACACAAACTGCTTAACAGTTTTATACAATGTCTTACTACTTTGTTTTAAAACCATACAGTTAGTCATTATGCAACAGTCAGTATTGCTTTTGATGTTACAAGTATTTGTGTGTAACCCTTTTTAATTGAAATTTTAAGGAATATTACTAAAGAATTTAAGAAACAGACCAATAATTTGAGGCTTTGGGAAGTACCACATAGTAATGTTAGTCAAACAATAAATGGTCCTACCTTGTTAACCAGTGCAGGTGCAATAAGTTTATTGATATTCTCAACAGCTTTTGAGACACCTGCAAGGGACAAGCAGACCATGACTGAGCCGGAGAGAGGAAGACCATGCAGAGCAGGCGAGACAGATGACCACAGAGCACCTCATCCAAACTTATATGTATGAGTACTTCTGATGAGGAGAATATTATTAAGCCATCAATGGTTGTGTTCTTTAATAAGTTTTCTTTTCGATCTGTGAGCATCTGTTAATGCCTGTCTAGGTTAGTTTCTAAAGACAAACCCATTCTTCATGCTGCGATTCACACCAGTATGTAAGAGTCATCATGTTATTCCACAACTCATTTACCTGGTTACACAATGCAGGGGCCAAGAATTCATTTATATATTTTACTGCTCTTTTGACTCCTAACAGGAGGAAGAAAGATGGAAGAGGGAAGACATAGAACGTATAGTAGAGTTGAAATGATGTAAAAGATAGCAACAGAATAGAGGTGATCACTAAGTTTACAAGAGAAATTGATGAATGACGCCTTACCTTTGCCCATGTAGCGTGTTTTGTCATTGTCACGGAGCTCCAGAGCCTCATAGATGCCAGTAGAAGCACCGCTGGGCACTGCAGCTCTGAACAGACCTTGGAGACACAGAGGACAAATGTTTGCTACTGCCACTTTCTAAAGTGCTGCGTCATGTCCAACAAGATAGCAAAAATCTGACTGCAGCTTAATAAATATTAAAATGTAATTTTATTATGCCAATCAAAATGTCTGACTCTACACTATGAGATCAAAATTTGACATTTATATAGCACACACAAACATGTTAATCACATCATTAAGTGCAGGAGGGGCTGCTTTGGATTCAAAGAGTAAAAGCATGTAAAAGGCACTTGTGGTGACAGCTAATCAGCAAAAATGTTTTCTGGCACAGTAGTTCAAGTCGTTATTCTGTCCAGAGAGAAATAAAACATGTGGAGTTGTGCTTGCTGAGTGGCAGAAGGCTGTGATGTAACAGGGAAAAACAGGCTGCCAACTGAGCATGTGCAGTGCGTCTGTGGAAAAAAGCCAAGCCACGCCCACATATAAGAGGAATGCCATTTTGGATTCACTCAAGTGAAGAGAAAAGGATGGGCATAAAATCCATTCAGTTTGCTTGGTGGAGCGGCAGGCATGGTGTGAGTCTGCGGGGATTAAAGGCTTATGACAGAGGGACAGAGGCTCTGTCTAGGCCATGAGTTCAGACTTAATACAGCATCTGCATCTTGAAAACACCTGGCTGCAGCTGGGCTACTTGCTACAGTTTACTGAGCTATAAACTGATGTTCTCTCATCACATCATTTCTTTCTAACATTATATCTGCAAAGAAACCATGGCACTTTTAATAATAGTAAAATGCACTAGCTAAACTGAGATCATCTTTAAATAGATGGAATGCATCAGCACATTTTAAGTACACATAGTTAAATACATTATAGTTTTGTGATAATAACCCCCCTATGCAGAGGATATAAAAGTAACAGTGAGTACATCTCTCTTCAGAAGACACAAGCTACTGAAATTACATCATTCAAACAACAAGCTTAGAAGGTCTTCTAGTTTGCCTGTGACTGATACACAAGCTGGTTAAGTAACAGAGCAAAACACATTACAGTAATCACACTATATGACAGACACGCTCTGGGTGAAGCACACTGGCTTTCGCCTGTGCTGCTAATGATGCCAAAACAGGCCTGGCTGACTTAAAAGGGAATCGTGTCCAAAAAAAGAATAAAATTACTGTTTACAGTAAACTGAGGCAACCAACCTAAACTAATGAAAGGATGACAGGGCTGCAGAACAGAGCAGTCGATTTCCAGCCAATGTATTCAAGGCAGTAAAGCCTGTTCTACTCACTTCCATGTCAATGGTCATTCAGGTTGCTTCATTAACATTCTCAGGACATTTCATTGGGCTGACCTGTTCTTTTGTTTTGGCTCTTAGAGCAGAGCTGCTTGCCAAAATACTTCAGTCAGTGCAGTTGGGCCATTAGTTGATTGAATAAAGTGATATCAACATTATGCAGACATGTCAAACATTGCAGAGTTAAAATGTTTTATGCTCACCAGCTTCATTATGTAATGTGGCATGCAATTAGCTAAGGAAAGCATACAGTAGATGGATTAAACTTAGTCAACATCTCTACTTTGTGGGCAAAATTGAGGATTATACTCAATTCATAGGTTTGCTGTAGAGCCTACTGTATGAGCTATGTGTGCTCACTGACAGGAACCATTACAGTAACATAGTACCGTAGAGGCAGTGTGATATTACAGGAGCTATTTTCACACATCCACCATCTGATCTGATCCACTCTGGGCCCAGAGCTGGCAACAATGTAGGGCAACAGAGAGGCCACACCAGCTTGACCACCCTAATCCACACTGGACTAGTTTTCACAAGCTAGCTAATTGGGCAAGACACAAAAATTAATCAAAGTTTGCTTTCAATATAGCAATACAAACACTGGACAATGACTATATGTTTTAAGTCATGGATACGTACAAAATTAGCTGTTAACATGCATGGGTTAAGGAGGTTTGACTTTTGACACTAAAGTTTGACTTGTAACAATCTTCTGTAGTTAACTAGCCAATAGTGCCATTCTTGACTTCCATTACATACAGAAGTTGAAATTGTATAGCCATACAGTACCTTTCTTGGTGTACAGATCAACCTCCACAGTGGGGTTACCACGGGAGTCAAAAATCTCTCGGGCATGGATCTTCAGGATGGACATGGTTGTGGATCTGCAGATAAAAGATGACAGATAAGAGATATCAGTAAAGTGCTGCTCCAAAGGCTAAGTAGACAGACGCGGGTTATCCTGCACTGTTACTTACTGAAAAACAACTTTGAGTCTAAACTGTGAGTCAGCAAAAACCTGAGATGCTCAACGATAAACGCGAGACAAAAAGTAACTTAATTGTGTTAGGAGGCAGAGCAATACACCACCTAACAGACTCTCAAACTATGGGTATGACCGTACATATGAGCCACAACCTGAGCTAACAGATGTGTGGTGGGCTGGTCAGTGTGGCAGAGATATTAGTCACAGAGGGGCGTGGCTTATGCGGCAAAAAAACATTCAAAGTACATTCAGTTTTCCTGTTATATCTTACAAAACAGCATTGCAAAATTCTTGCAAAACTGAGTTTAGAGCACTACAGTCAAACATTTTACGAAGAGCCGTTGATAACAATGGTGAAAAGTCACTATAAGTAACAATACGTGTATGACTTGGCACAATACATGTTTGACTTCTTCTTGTTTAAGTTAAACTGATAGCGGTCAGAGGCCTGGTTGTGGTCTAATCTCATGGAGTCTTTGTTATCTCTCCAAATTCCACTAGTGGAGGTCAGAGAAAGTTTTAAGTCAAATAATGTGGCAATGACTCCAGCTGCACTATTGATTCTCATTTGCTTTATCCAACTTGCCCTGAATCCATGCACTAACTTGCTCATCACCCACTCTGAATGCATGAGTGAACTTTGAGTACAGTCTGTAAAACTAAGTTACAGTGTGCCTACAGCAGAACCAATGGAAAATCCTCTGTCCTTTTAAGTCTGTATGGAAACTTGCTACTGGCTACAGCCAAAAGTAGAATCTCCTAAAACACACACAGACCCTGTTCCATACTGAATGGAAATATCTTAGACTTTACTGGTGATTGGAATTAAACCTCTGTACTTTTTTAAAACCCAACCAGAGGTATTCCTGGCTCTGAGTTTTGAGAACAGTTAAGCTAGAAACGTTTGGAATTGAATGTCTGGTCAGTTATGTGGTCACTCGTTCAAATAATAAAAAAGAAGTAACAAGTTTAAGTAAAAGTTCTTGTGAGGCTTCTTGTGTCTACAGAAGAAGTTTTTCTTTTGTTAAAATAAAAACAAGGCTTTTATTTAAAAAAACAAACAAAAAAAAACATGTTGGTCATTTTCAAAGTAATGAATCCAGAAAGAGGAAATCATTGCATTTGAGTTGAAATTTATAAATTTTAACTTATAACCATCAGACAGCAATACATGAAAAAATTAGTCAAATATCTTAATAACTGACTACTATAATCCATTAACAGTGCAAGTCATATTTTCAAGAAAAAAGTAAAAATAAATAAATAAATAAATCACAACTTCCAGCAACTTCCTGCTATTGCTCATTTTCGAGATAAACACACAAAATATCTTTGGGTATTTGGACTTTTGATTGTACAAAAAAGCTATTTCAAGACTGGGGCAGAAAATGATCTGTTATGTAACCTGAAATTATGTATCTCTCATTACTTTATAACATTTCACAGACTAAAGGACTGATTGATTCATGGAAAAAGTAAGGGACGGATTAATCAATGATGAAAATAATTGATAGCTTAGCCCTTACATATAGTTTTATAAACTGTGCTTCTGTTATGGGTGCATAATGACTACAGTAAATATCTATTCCATTCTGTTTTTTGCTGTCACATTATGGCAAATGTGGAGAGCAAGGAGGTAAGCTGGTAGCACAAAATGGCACCCTTAGATAAATAAATAATTTAAGATTAATTTCTTGTATTTATGCATTTTAGAAAGACTTAGTCCTCAGTTAGGCTACATGAGTGTCTGTCAGCTTACCATATCTATGTGTTAATAATTATTGCAATAAATATTCATTTAAATAATACCTTTAAATCTATAGTAATAAAGTTACATGGTAAGTGGCAACTGGTTTGTCTAAAGTGCAAATTTCATCTTTAAATAGAGAAAAAAAATACTATCACAAGAAAAGACACAGTGAGACTTGTATAGTCTTGCTACATACAGTAATTTTCCTACAACCGATGGACACACCCCCAAGTCTGCTGCAAGCAACCGGTAGGCTAGCTCACTCAATGGTAGTACATGAAGCCAATGACACTGTCCAAATAACTGTACATCGTTTGCGGAATTTGGCAAAAACGACACTTACAGAGGTTCTCTGTCAAATGGAAAAGACTCCTGGAAGTTGGACTTGCAACTTGACGCCCTTTTTCCCACACCCTCTGCAGCTCTAAATGGTGAGACATGTAGCCAGCTGACGGCCTGGTTTAAAAATAGACGGGGGGCTACAAACCACACCATCCCACAAGCCACTATAACATCAACTCACCAGTTAAACTAGCGTTTATAAAATCGGTAATAATCAATCAAAGTATCAAAGTCAAAGTAAGGACAAGACTTTAAGGTTATCGTCGAGGATGCTGAACTCCATGTACATTTTCATAAAACCAGAAAAGTAGCAAATATTAACACACACTTTCCTCTGTCACGTCCTGTTCAATCTAAATAGCTTTTCTCCTCCTCAATGTTTGCAGATAAAAAGCAGAAATAACGGCGTCAAAGTTACCTTTCCTAACTGTGTGCAAGACGGTGCTGTCTCTCTCGTGCGTTCAGGCAGAGAAGGCGCTCGTGACGTTCAGGGCTCGATGATAAGCGGACGGAATCAGGAAGGAACGCTGCGACGGAGCAATGCCATTGGCTGGGACAGACTCACGAGGCAGACGAGTGCGAGGAAGGATGCACGTTCACCACCAAGAGTCAGACAGACTCGACTTTACATCCCAAGTAATTAAAAGGGATGCAGGCTTTTTA
>JAPZDZ010000002.1:8647361-8732911 GCA_029783805.1 Acanthurus tennentii | reverse complement strand
TAAGCAGGTTATCGGGCATAGCTTTGGCACCTAACCTGTTCTGTATTTCCACCTTGTCTTTCAGCTCCATGTTGTCCATTACAATTCTGACAAGTACAAGAGCTTTACTGAAGCCAGAGATAAGCCAGACGGGCTGGCAGTGCTCGCTTTTTTCTATGAGGTACATGAGCCACACACGTTTTTGTTTCCTTTTCTGCTTTTTCTGACCACCAGGTTGCTCAATATCTGCACAGGATGCCTGCAGTGTATGAGCATCAATTCTGCTGTAGGAAGTTTGCAAAAAATGGGTCTTTTCTCTTTGTGATGAAATTACTCAATGCTTCTTTGAAGTGTCAGGTTTGTTTTTTGGTCATCCTGCTGTGTTGAAAGGCTCTTTTGAAAGCTCATTTGCATGGCGACATATTGAATGAGTGCTTGTTTCCAGAGGAATGCTCTGGATTTCAGACAGGCAGCGGCTCTCAGCTGGGAGAGGTCATCGCTGCACAACACGACTGCTGGCATCCGACGCGATAGCAGCTCAGAGTGGCTTAGAGTTAGTCACTGACATGGAAGTTTAAGGGATAATTCTGGGTCATTACAACTTAGGTTTTATTTTTGTAGCTGTGGCCATCATTCCTCTCAATAGTGATCAGACTGTTGTCATGAAGTTAATTGCTGAGGTCTGAGAACATGGCGATTTCACTCAAAAGATGCAGATGGTCAGACAGGATGTAATGTATTTGGAAGGAAGAGGGGAGCTGTAAATTTTCACCCAAGATGTCCATTAAATGTTAATAACAGCTCACAGACAAACATTATGGTTCAATGTTGACATTGTTTTCTTGTGCAACAGTATGGACAACTTGATATTTAATGTAGTTCAGATTTATTCTGACAAACTTTTGTGTTGTTTTCCAAAACGCATGGTTGTCTAAATGCTAACTTTTCTTTCCCAGCCCCTTTTGTTGTGATGTTTCTGCATTTAAGTTTCCAGATTATAATATATATTGATAAATTGCACTATGAAAACAATTGTTTCACTTCTCTTGTTCTTATAATAAAGCAGCATCTCTGAGCATTAAGGTGATGTTAGCAGCATTGTCAAATGTTTATATAAATATATATTCATTCACACTTATAATTCCATGAAGGAGGTTCACACCCATATTTCTTCATAAGAAATAAAGGTGATCTCAGTTTAAGCCTCAAGTTTCACTCAGCTTTGGTTGACTTTCAGGATGGGCATTTTGAGAACACCTACTACAGCGATTTCATCTCCAACCTGGACAAAATCAAGTATGCAGGTGAGTCACTGCACACAGAAATGAACTGCCCCAGCTGAATGTTTAAGTCTAACAGGATTTTAATGTGACCCTGGCAGGTCAGTCCATGAACATAACGAACCTTGATGTGCGCTCCATGCTCCCTGAGAACCTCAACCATTTCTTCAGATACCAGGGCTCCCTCACCACTCCACCCTGCTACGAGAGCATCCTTTGGACTGTGTTTGATACACCCATCACTCTCTCACACAACCAGGTGCTGCAGACAGGAGGGTCTTTATTGCAAAGATGAGAAATTTGGGGAAGAAAAAAATCTAATTGTGTTTTTACAGCTGATAAATAAGTAAAACCTTCCACTATCCTGTCATGTATGGGACCTTTGAACATTATGTCATTGCATGTGTCTGTTGTGTTCAGATCAGGAAGCTGGAGAGCACCCTGATGGACATGGAAAACAAGACCCTGTGGAATGATTACCGCATCGCTCAGCCTCTGAACGACCGTGTGGTGGAGTCCTCTTTCCTGCCACGCCTCGGGAAAGGAAGTGTGTAACGTGTTGTGCCAATATGATTACACAACAGGGCAATATAATTTATTCCTTAAGACTAACGCAAGGCGGGGGCATGATGAAAGCCCTGAGTGTAATCCCCATCATTTCCATTTACCTTTTTTGTTTTGTGTGTGTTTTCAGTGTTTTGTCGGCAAGATGAAATTGAATCCAAGCTCCTGAAGATCGAGGGCCTGATAACGTCTCTCGGAAAGCATATTCATTCAAGTGAGTGAGCTGTTAGTCATAAAACTGCTAAAGATGTCTGGATGTGAAATAAAAGTGCCCAGAATTACTCAGCAGTGTTTGTTTTTTAATTATTTCCTTAAGGTGGACTTCGCAACTCAAGGATGAACAAACATGGTGAGTCTTTTGTTTCATTTCGACTGAATTTGAGCTGTGATTTGTGACTGTGGATGTTTGAAGGCAGATGATGATGATATATCTGGCTGTTTAAATCTAGTTTTTCTCTCTTCTCCTCAGAACCTCGTGGTCTGTTTCCTCTGGTGCTTCACTTCCAGGAGAAAGACGCTGGTAGTTATGCTTTGGCCAACCTCAACCATCCCATGGACCTGAACTCCTTCACTGTCTGCATGCACGTCCGGCCTGAGATCGAGGGGGTTCACACTATCCTCTCCTACTCCAGCAACGGCAATGACAATGAGTTGATGATCTCCATCGGCCAAGACAGAGACGCAAGAGAGGTGGGCCTCTGGATTGGCAATGAGTTCGTCAACCTGCCACACAACTTCAGGTCCCATGACTGGGCCAACTACTGCATCACCTGGTCGTCCCACACTGGCGGCGCAGAGCTGTGGATCAATGGCTTGGTGGGGGAGCAGAGGTACCTGAGGAGCGGCTACACAATCAGCCCCGGTGGGGTGTTCATCCTGGGCAAAGACCAGGATGGATTTCTGGGCATCTCCAACGCAGACGGCTTCATGGGTAAAATGACAGATGTCAACGTGTGGGACTATGTTCTGACCACAGCAGACATCCGCGACCAGATGTCATGTGAGAGGAACAGCACAGCGATGGGAAATGTGTTCAGCTGGGGAACCACTAAACTTAGCCTGTTTGGAGGGGTGCAGCTGGACAGCCAGTACAGATGCTCCTGAAGAGGCTCAGCTGCTCCTGCGTGTGTGAGCTTTTAAATACCGCAATAAACCAAAGTGTCAGTAATGATGGATGTAAAATGTGCAGGGCATGTGGAATGAAGGATGAAATGTCTTACAGGCATGTACAAGTCAATATTTAATGCAAACTGTATTTTAAAGCTTCAAACATGTATTGGATTCATATCTTTTTATCATTAATAAAGGCTTTTTATGTGATTTGTTGGCTTGTTTCATGTCTCAGGCTGCCTGTAGTGCAAATATCAAGTTTCAACACATTTTTTAGGCACAAAAATCTTATGTTTCCGAATAGCAGCCAAAAACAAAACATACAAAAACAGATTGTGTAAAAATTTTGTGCAAAATAAAAAAAAAAATTGAGGCTAAATTAAAACAGTTCCAGTTCATTACAACTCCCCCTCCCCACTCCCAGAGTGAAGACTTCCTCTCCTCTCAAAGCTCTCATTTTTCTTCAGAGCGCTGTGGCACTGATAACCCCCCGTAGATTGTCATTGCCCTCTTTCAGTGGCAGACCTCCGTCACCCAGATTGATCATCACATTGTTCCTCCTGGCAAACATCTGGCAGATCTCCAGGAATGTCTTGTTCTTTGTCTCCGGGACCATGAACCAGATGTAGATCAGCGTGAGCAGACAGATGACGGAGAAGATGATGAAGCTGTAGGGGCCCAGTCCATTCTGGGGGGGGGAGAAGAGGGAGAGGAAATGTGATCAGTTTTTCTCCCGGATGAAACTTTCAAAATATGTTAGTCAGAAAAAGTCTGCTGGACATAAACAGCAGTCCAGGTGAGGTGAAGTGTGATTCGCACGCTGCTTTTGTTGGAATGCTCTCCTCAAACAAATTCCTCAGTAGTTTGCTTTGGCTTGGAAGATGACAACTTGAGAGGAAGTAAACATAACTCAAGAATTATGTTTATGTCTGTGATCTTGTCCCCTGCTCCGTTAGGAGAATCAATGTCAAAACCTTTTGTAATAAATAAGAGCTAATGCTAACTCATGCCAGAAATAATTTAATAATGAAAGATTCTTTAAGATCCACTATGAAGGAAAATACAAATATTGTTTAATTAAAAAAAGTTAACAACTGAACACAAGATGTCTCCTTTTTTACTGTAAAGCCTAATCTCAGTGAATGTAAAGCTTTTAAGTCCTCATGTCAAACAAGTAAGACACACTGCACTTCAACCCGTCACAGAATCAACTTGTAAAACTCTGAAACTTTCCTTGTTCAGCAGTTGAATGGGAAAACAGCGTCATGCTGCACATGCATCATTCTGCCCACTGAGGGTCAAACAGTCAAGTGCAGAGACAATAAGCAAAACACATTTTTAAGTGGAGTGAGATTGGAGCACTTTAAAATAACTCAGTCTTTGTGGGCTTTAACATCTCATTGATTGCTGAGTTCAGTTTGACAAAAATAGTGTTGTTTTTTTGAAGTTTTTCTTAAGGCTATAAAAGTGTTTTGGGTACTTGTTTAAAATTATTTATTTTGCATTATTCACAATTTTGTAGTTTCAGTTCCTGTTTTTCTTTTCAATATTAATTTCAAACAAATAGTTGGACATTTTTGGAAAATTTCCCATTTTTTTGAGAGTTAGATGAGAAGACTGATATCACTGTTTGCTCACTATAAAACTATAGCCGGAAGATACTTAGCTTAGCTGAACTTAACTTAACTTAGCATAAAGGTTAGAAATGAGGCAGACAGCCTGCCTGAGTCTTTTCAGAGGTTACAAAATCAGCTTCCATGTGCCTCTAAAGCTTAGTGGTTAACATATAATATCTGATATGTCTGATGCAAACTAAAAACCACAAGATTGGTTTTAATTTCTTGGTGAGTTTTAGGCTGGAGGTAGCGACTCCCTTATGATGATGGCATAACTGCATCTGTGATGAAGTTCTGGCACAGGTGCCGAAGATACATTGCTTTTGATCCTTTTGAATATGTTTGTTATCCATTATTAATGGTATATTTGCCTCATTGTATAAAATTTAACTTTTTTTAGTCGGTTGTTGCAGCCTGTGATTGTTAGTTCAATGCTCGATGAGGTTCTTTTTGCGTAATTTAACATTTTCAGTCAATCTAAGGCTAATGGTGTTTAGTAATTGAAAGTTTCTTTGGTTGGATTGAGTAAATCATTCGTCTGCAAATTCTTAGACGGATGGCCAACACTGAAATTAAGTTATTTTAAGTATAAATGATCATATCACAATTGGGATGTGATGTAAACTGCCCTGCTGTTTACACTTTTTAAAAAAACATTGTTAACGAACCTTAATCCCAAAATAATCCATTTTCATTCCCCCAGTGAATAAGTTCTTGGAAGTTGTGTAACTGACCTCTAGGAAGGGGAAGACGAGGCCAACAGTGAAGTTGGAGAGCCAGTGGACGGAGCCTGCGACCATGAAGGCAGCGGGCCTGGCCGACTGCCTGAACATCTCGGTGGTCACCACATAAGGAATGGGACCTGGAGAACACACATGTGGTTAACCACAACCAAAACACTCAAGACACATCATCAGTCTTCAGGGTCACAGCGAGGATGCTCATGTCTCAAACAACTGAGTGCAGATTTACAACACGTATCATTACGTGTCTGAGCCCATCCAAACAACACTTCAGCTAATGGAGCACCCTGTTGTAATCAGCGTGTGCGTGTAAATAACCACTAGTGTGGTCAGACTCACTGGGTCCTATGGCATGTCCTATGACATAGATGATGACACAGGCGATGCTGACGTAGGGCATCCACGTCACGCTCTCCTGTCAACACAAACAGACAGCTGTTGTTATTATTAACAGTCGTATATCTGATGCTTTACAAACTGATGCTTTCAAACAGTAACAAATATCTCCAATTCAAATCCCCTCAATAACTGTGTGGGAGTCTGTGATAAAAGCTTAACCGAGTGAATCATGAATGTACCCGTTCTGTTGTTTTTTCTTTAAATTGTGCCTTTGCTCGTAAACCTGCACAGACTGATGCCTGTCTGTAGATTACAGGGTTTCGGGGGGCAGCACTGGTTTTGTGGTTCTGTCTAATGGTTAGTTTTTCTCATACTTTCATGGTGGTTGACTCTGTTTTTATGTCTCAAAGTTCTCATGACCCCAGCAGAAAGAGATGTCAAGTCAGCATTTTATTTTCCAGACTCTAAATGTACAGTACATAAACAATACAGTAAGCTGTGGCTGCTGCTCTGACTTCATACCCCTGCGCGATGGAAGTCAAAAATCAGTGACTACGAGGTCTAAGTGCTGACTCGCAGCCTTAAAAGGATGGTGCCCTCTGTCATGGTTTGGACTTTTTTTTTTCCTTGGTCTTTTTACCTTAATTGGACAGTTTGATAGTTAACAGGAACAGAAAAAGTGAAGAGAGAGGGCCGTATGACACGCAGCAAACCATTTTGGCCACCAAGATGTTCCAGTTTAGCCTAACCCTTCCTGTACTTGTTTTGCTCTTTGCCAGGTAGACTGGTTTAGTCTGTCACTTGCTAATCCCTCCTACCAATCCCAAACTGTCATGCCTCAGTGTTTCCACCCTCAAAAATTACCTGATCACCATACACACCTGCTCCCAATCCTTTTATCAGCTCCCCAGTTGTTATGCCTCCCCCTTATTCTACACCTAAACTATAGCTAAACAAATTACACTTATAAGTTTTCAGACTTATGAGTAGCCTTCATGTCAACATCAAAATCATTATTATAAATGGCTATGGTGAAATATATTGAATGCACTTTAAAAAAAAAAAATCTTCACACCATCAACTCTCTGATTAAACGACTGCCTGGATGACGTGAACATGGGAATTTCTCATATCTCTACATACAACTGAATGAGACGTGAATGCAGCATTAGTCACACTGATGCTCTGTATGAATGTTTCGTCCTGTGTATCCTGTTTTACTGCCTGCCTTTTTGGATTTTTGCCAGTGTTCTGCTTTTAGGCCTTTGTTTGCTGACCTCTGCCTTGTAAACAACTCTAAGTAAACTTTGGTTTTACTTCATCGGTTCCTCCTGTGAGTCATGCTTTCGAGTACACACCCTGTGTTACTGAAAAGAAAAACAAAAACTCACAGCATGGATAGATTCCACTGGAGGTAAATGAGGAAATGGTTTTCTGTTTATTGTTACGTGGGAACAGAGCCTTCAGAGGTAGTTTAAGTTGACAGTGAACAGCACTGTAAAGAGATGAGGCAATCGAGGAACTGTTATGTCACAATAGTAGATAATTTTTTCGTGCTTGCTGATACTGTCAGCTGTGCTTTCTTCCATATCCACCAGAGGTCTCTCAATGTGAACTGGGCTTTTGCAGATGCCTACATCTGTGCTCACACAGCCCTGTCCAATCTGCTCACTTGAAGTCTGCTAGAGCCTTCCCTCTATCAGTCAATGATTGACTGTAGTGGTGATGCCTTAGAGTTCCTTAGAGTTTTTGTCTTGGCTCACCCTCTGCTTGAAGGTCATATTTGCAGGATTTAGGGACGTCAAGCAGTGAAGCTGCAGATTGCACCTGTATGAACGTCCCTTTGTTCACCCTCCTCCTCCAAGCACGCAGGTTTGGTTGCAAAAACTTATTGAAAACAGGCCACTGTAGAAACATGGCAGTGGAACATGGTGGACTTCGAAAGAGAAGCCACTTCGTCTATAGGGGGTTAGGGTTAGCTGAGTCAATCACGTTGTCGCTAGCTGGTATAAAGATCAGGCTGAAGGCAAGACCCCAAAACAACCAAGACAACTGCAATGCAGAGCATCACCAGGGAAAATACACAAACCTGCTGATCAGATATCATGACTTCACTCAAATTTATCCTAACTTAGGCTTTACATTTTCTATACATTGAACTACAATACCGCCAATGTTTAGCAGATGTGCATATCAGCTTTCTTGAATCAAAGGAAAAATGTTCAATCTCATAGTCACTGTTAAATTTGAAATACAGTGTGCATGTCACAGAGCCAGAACAGTCTTTATTTTATCACTAAAAAATAAGCAGAGGTAATGCTTCTGTCATCCTCCTTTGAGTCAGTCTCTATAACCCATTTTTTTATAACCTCAAGAATGAGAAACTCTGACATAAAGCATATTATGTTTTTGAGTGCAGGGCCACAAGAGGGCAGCAGAGTAACACTATGGGAGCTTGAATCACTCTGAAGCTTTGACATGTTACCTGAAAGTTAAGAGCAATAGTGAGCAGAACACAGGCTCCACAGCAGATCCCAAAACCACAGAGGAGGAGAAGCCGTCGTCCCGTAGCCTCTACGATGAAGACCTGGAAAAACAAATTAGCTGCACATAACTGTTGTGTCCTGCTCATATGGTCAAACAACAGAATACACATTTTAGCTTTTTCCCCATGAAAGGTTAACTTTCTTACAGCTTTTTAGACTCGAACTTTACAGGGTACCTACAGCAGCTATGGTCATGAAGACATTCACTGCACCTGTTCCCACAGTGACATACTGGATATCATTCTCCTTCACTCCTGCACTGCCGTATATGCTGTCTGCATAGTAGTAGATCTGAGCACGGAGAGAGAGAGAGAGAGAGAGAGAGAGAGACGCATTAGAATCAGCTAAAAGCAGAAAAAAATCAAACACAATATGGTGCATGTAACAGTACAAGGGTTGTAGATGACTGGTGAAGCCAGCAATGACATAATTCAAAGACATGACTATAGATTGACCCTGAGTTACATCTGAAATAGAGTCAGTATGGGCATCAGTGGGTCAGAGACAAAGAACAAGGACGACTAGCATGACGGGCATGGCTCACCGCGTTGACCCCTGACAGCTGCTGGCCCATGTTCATGACAATGATGGAGACCAGCTGCCAGCGAAGGGAGCGCTGGGACAGCAGGCTGATCACAGACAGGCGGCCCTCGGCTTTCTCCGACTGCTCCTCCAGACGCATCTCTGACAGCTCTTCTTCCACGTCATCCCAGCCGCGAAGACGCTGTAGTGCTGAGGGCGATAGAGCAGAATACAGAGTGCCATAATATACAGACTCTGTTGCTGGTCTTTATTTACCACCTTCTCTTTCTGTCTCCACACAGATTTGAAGTTTTCTTACCTTTTTTTGCCTTCTTCTCATCTCCTCTCTGGATGAGCATGTACCTGGGGCTCTCTGGGAAGAAGGGCAGGAGCACGAGCTCAATCACCGCAGGAACACCAGTCAAACCAAGCATGAGGGGCCAACCTGTAAACAGAGGAAACACAGACACTACTTTAACCAAAGCGCTGGCATAAAATCTCTCCAAAAACCAGCTCTAAAAAGTGTGGTTCAACATGTGATAAATGACAGGTGCCTAATATTTACTTGTGCTGTTGCCCAATATGTGTTTGATGCCCAGCACTTGTGCACAGAGGATGCCGATGGTAATGAAGAGCTGTGGTACGATGCCAAGGGCTCCCCTCAGGTTTTTTGGGGCGAGTTCTCCCAGATACATGGGCACTACATTGGATGAAAGACCTGTAGACCGAGAAGGACAACTTAAACTACACTCAAAAATTACCAGCTATCCTCATTACATGAATAATCGAACATATCTGACCTGCACAGATGCCCACTATGATTCTAGCTGCAATGATGATCTCATAGGACTTAGCAATCTCGCTGACTCCCATCATAATAGCAGGAACTATGGAGAAGATGTTGTTGAAGAGGAGGGTGCCCTTCCTGTCGAAGAATGATGCTTTAATACTCATTTAAGACCAACAATTACACAGTTTTAATTGTGTTTTAATGTGTCATTTTCACTTTTAAATGGGACTCAACATTTGATATTACCTCCCTAGTTTGTTGACCAGAGGAGCCACCATGAGAGAGCCAAAGAAGCCCCCAAGAGGGTACATGGACACTGAGAGGGACCACAGCAGAGTAAGGTGGTTTTGCTCCATCGGTGTGCCATAACGATTCAGGTGAGTGGTGTTATAGAACTCCTGCATGAACTAAAGAGAGCAGGAAATGTTGAGAGAAATCCATCATTACGTGAGCGACAGCAGCCTCTACATCACTGCGTGTTACAGTAAATATTCTGTTTCTTAGTTTGGGTTACCTCGGCTGGAGAGTTGATCACGGCAACATTATATCCGTACTGGAATGATGAACCAAAGGCAGATATGAGTGTCGCCAGCGCCAGGACAGCAGTCAATCTCTGTTAGGGGACATCACATGAAAACGCTTTTTTAAAAAAAATAAAACAAACATCATCAATCACACTCGCACTATTTGCACACTGTCACAGATGAGAAAAGGTCAACTTCAACATGATAATCAGACCTGGTGTGGAACTCACCCCTTTCCTCTCCATAGGCTCCTGCCATTCTTTTTTCTCCTCCATGGCTGTGTTTAGACTGACTCTCACTGACACTAATAGCTCACTTTGTCATTACTGAACCAACGGATCACGCTGCACTTTGGACACAAGATCAGAGATCACAGTTGTTGATTACAGCCTGTATGCTTTCATGCAGCTGGCAGTGTCCTCAGCTTTAAGAAGGTTTATATGTAATCTGTTCAAGATAGTTAATGTAATCTATGGCTGAATGTTGATATCTGGTACTTTTATTGCATTGCAATTTAAGATAGATTAGTCCAATTGATGGAAAGCACAGCCGTTATCAGAGACTGGCTTTATAATATTCTCCAAATGATAACACCGCATGTTGGTCTTTATTGCTTATCCACCTACAGGGAAAGATTACAAAAGAGGTGTTATTGCAAAATGATGACTGAAATCACACCCAGCTGGCAAAGACTCCAGTGTATATCCTTGAACGATTTCAAGGATAAATCTGCTCTCACGCCGAAGACAGCTGATCACACACTGATTACATAATGGCCTCATTTTGTGCAGAAACGCCACACTTGAAAATCTCCTTTTACTTTTCTTTTGTCTTGAATTTGTCACATGCTGCATTGCCTCTGATCTGTAAAGCAGAATTTGTTTGTCAATACGAAGGCCCTGAGGCCGCTGGCTCTGAAAACTGGATGTTATCCGCTTCAGGGATGCCTCACTGCAAAAAGAAGCCAAACATGTATTTTTTGGGAGTAGATCATGCTGGTGCCAAAAATTAGAAGTCAGAACTGTGTATGCTCAGGGCAAAATATTACAAAAGATGCTGTGTTAAATGTAGAATGGGTTGTATTTTCCTACAAAACAATGAATGGACTCATACAGTAATAATCCTTTTCAACCATTACTTATGAAGCACTCAGAGAGTGTGGTGGTGTGTCTGCGGAGACTCTGCCCTCTGCCTGATTTTTCTAACTTTTTCCATGTTCAGGATGTTTCCGGACATCATTCCTGGGGTAGTGGGTGTGTTGCACTGCAGCTAATAAGTGTTTAAGATGTGAGGACTGCAGGTGGGCTGGTGAGGAGGGGGAAACTTTGATTGTTGTGTTTGTACAGCTCATGTTGATTCCCACTCAGTCTGTCTTTAAGTGTGAGTAAGAAGGAAAAATAAGGATTCAAGTGTAACAAAAGTCGGCATTTAGCTGGGCAGCCACTTGAATATTTTCAAATTAATAACTAAACAAGAGGTTTTGTTTTGTTTTGATTTAATGACAAGACCTAACAGATGATTGGAGGTGTTATAGAGGAAGAGAAATCGATCCATCAACGTTAACAGTAAAATCATTTTCATTCAGCAGATCTTCCTTTAAAAGTTTAGTGTTTAATAGTTTAAAAGTGGGTTTAACCCAGTTTAATGTGATTGAGATGGCAGTGGAATCACAGCAGGCAATAGTTTTAGTAGATATGGTGAAAAGGTGCAATAAAATCAATCTCAGGTTCACATTCTGCCTCTCTGTCATCTGGCCTGCAGCATTTACAACAGTTTATTTGCTCTCATTTCCTACTTCAGTGTTGATATAACTAATGGCTTCCTGTTATCAGAACTTTGCACCATGTTACCTGAAACCTGAATGTGCCTGCCAGTGAACTGAGACGGTTAACATTTATAATATGGGTTTCAGGAAAAAAAAATCGCAGTGTATTTCATGCTTCTGATGTTTTTTAGTACGTGTGAAATTCCTCCTGTCACTTTTATCAAAACGTCCTGTCGCAGCTTTGACCTCTTGCACATTATCTCCGATGGACAACCTGTTTGAGGATTGGCTCCGAGAACCACTGACACAGCCAAATGAACAGCCTGTGTTGTGAAAAAAAAGAGAAGACTTCCATTAACTTGACTGGTGAATGGTCACCCTGTGCAGTGTAGTCTGGCCCTCTGGCACTCTTTAATGTAATGAATTAGGTGGGCAGGGAGCCAGCAGAGGAGAGAGCAGAAACCTCTTCCTTAAGTGTTTCTACAGGCTTCAGTTTCTTCAATGTCAGCCAAATTTCAACCTGCACAATGGACTCATTCCTGCTGGAAATACAGTAAGTGTTGGTCCTCCGTCGTCCTCAAGGGCATAAAACTGTTCACTGGCCATTTTGAATGTCATCAGCATAAACAGTGTTCCTCCACTTTACCCAGATGTGGGATCCAGTGTTACTGATGGCCCTGAGAATGAACTCTGCACTGTGTCGCATTAACTTAGACCTTAGATAAAATTAGTTTGTGTGGAAAATATTTACCTCATGAAAACTGTATTTATGTCTTTAATATTTCCAATATAAACAGCATAAAGTCTCCACGTTCTGGACATGATGTATGAGAACTAACTGCCCTCATAAGTGTACAGTGTTGTTGTAGCGTAATTAAAAACCTGTCTGGCCTGATATAAAGGCTTACAACAATATCATCCACTTCTGCATTGCCTAATTTATCAAACAGGCCAACAGAGACCATACAGGACTTCACAAATAAGTGCTTGCCCTTAGTGAGAGTCAAACAATAATCACTTGAGGATATGAGAAAATTGCCTGTCAACATGGTGGAATTTCTCCTCGCTCACCTTTCCCAGTAATCACCACAGTAATGAATCTCATTTCAATGTTGCTCATCATCTCTGAGGCAGGCTCGTTACGACTCAATGGATCTCTGACAATATTTTAAAGAGCTGAAGTGAATGCAGGGAGCAGCAAAGTGGTTGTAAGCCAGGTCAGCCCCACATGGTTCAGTGGGTTCATACTCTTTATTTGTATGCAGTCAGCCTGCAGCTCAGTCGGACACACAGGAACCGACAACAGCAGGGGTCAAAGGAGAAGTGAGGCTCGGGTTTCAAGGAGGAAGGATGACATGTGATTATGATGGGTCATGTGTCCTGACCTCAATGACAGTAACAATGTCAGGTTAATTTTGGTGACAAGTCATATACTGATAAATTTTTGCAACTAATGTCTGGAAAAAGTGAGGACAACTCCAAAAGTAAATATAAAAAGACAGCAAGGAAATTAATATCCATTAGCATCACAGAATGTAGTATAATTCAGTGTTCAAGTGAACTGAACAAAGACAGAAAACTGTGCATATCTCCATTTCATTTATTATATTATAAAATAAAGGGTCAAATGTTACCAAAGTTATCTTATTGGACACATCAATTTAACATTATTTTATATTAAAGTAACATTTCAGAATAAAGTGATAATCTGTCCAAGATTTGAAAAACAAAACTTTTAATATCCTGCTTAAAAAGTTGATGTAAAAAGAAGTTTCTTCACAGAACATTAACTGCGGCTTGCTTGAGTTCACATCTGATGCAATAGCTTCTAATGGTTTAAATAGGTACCAAAACATCCAAAGAAACTTGTACATTACATCCACAGCATAATTTTCCTCTGCAATATTTGTTACAAAGACTCATTGAATTACCAAAATTTGACTTAATGCACTGCTCTGTGTTGAGCTATTTCCTTCCTTAAAGCTCAATAACATGCAGTATATTTAACCATGTCTTGGCAAAACAGTGACTGAGAACGGAGACTGCAGAGAAGCAGAGTACTGAAGATTACGGTGCAAGACTTCAGTGGAAGAACTTACTTTGCACACCTAACCATCTTAGTCAGAATTATATGTGTTTGGTGATTTATTACTTAAAGCTCTCTGTGAAAGTTTAGTAACAGTGACAATAACAAGTTCAAAACAAATTTACAGTAACTGTTTATCCCCTAAAGTGAGAACACAATACAGCTGTAATTACTTTTTACTGTAACATCACCACTCAATGTAACATACCATAAATATGGTATTCCAATACTCAGTGGAACATGATGAAAACCAAATACTCATTTCACAGTGAAAACCTCAGAATGTAAGTGAATCCGCACAGTACAAGATAAATAAAGCTGCTAAATGGTCTTTCACAGTCCATTTATGAAACTACAATATTTATGTGTAACATATTCAGTCTGTAACATTTAACAGTACAGTCAGGAAGCATCATCCTCATCATCGAAAGTGCAGATATGTTGATTTTTTCTGCACTGCGAATGTGAAGGCACCTGAAAAATCCCCCACCATCTCTGCCGCTGCTTCCCTCATGTAAACCTTTGTTAAGCTTCACATCCATAGAATTTAGTATCATCTATCAGTCTGGACTTGACTTGTGCCATCCTCTTCTCTCTGTGTAGAGGAGTCCTGTCCTGGCAGCAGCCTGTGAGGGGCGTCATGTGACTGCTGCCCCTCTGCTCTGCAATTGGAGCAGCAGCAGAGCGCCTTGCAGAGGCGCTTGCGGATTGGCTGAGTAAGCAATACAAACATGATGCAGTTGGCTGCTCCTTGCAAGGTGTTTCCAATGCCCTGTGGGGTCAAAAGCAGGCTCTTAAGGCAAGTGTGGCAATAATTGATAATTACATCAGGGTAAAATGTCCCTTAACAGGTTGAAAAAGCAACAAAACCTCAATATTTTTTGAAGATAACATCATATTATAAGTTAAGCTAATTGTTGTCACTAGTTGACATCCAAATATTTATTTTATTAGTTTTAACTGACTAATGAAACACTGATACTAATAACTTAAATAAAATAATTTCTCATGGCAGATACTGATAAGATAACTAATAGTTTCCCATTTTCAAGCATTAAAGAAGTGTTCAAAACTTGTATTAAATGCAGACCTGAGGGTAAGAACACTTTGATGTACTGAGCAAAAATAAATGATTTAATAATTTATTGCTCTGACCCATACTAATCTAACTAGTGTTAGTGTTAATGTAACTGCTGCACCTGGGCAGAGTCACACAGTGCAGATCAGAGAGCCAAAAACGCCCCTCCTGTTTTGTTTAATCAGCTCTTTTTATCAGCTTTAATTTCTTTAGTGCAATCAGAAACATAAGCTCGTTATGTATTAAGCATTGTAAAAATGACATGTTTTCCTATGTACTTTTATTATTGTGTAAAATAAAACATTTCAAATTCAGTCATTCAGTAGTAGATCTGAAGTTTTAACATCATGAAGGTTTTCATACAATTCAAACTCATTTAGAGGAAAATCATATTATCATATTTTTAAAAGTCATTGTGAAACTGTCAAGTGTTCAGAACTATCGGTTAACACAGAGAGCATTTCCTGATGAGTGTGTGATGATTCACAGGCTTGCAACCATGCAATCACACCATCACAAGTTCAACAGCACACAAACTAATGGCGGCACATGTATACACCCACACTCATGTGCTGTCACACACAATGCAGATCACAGAGTAAGACTTCCATGTCAGGTTGAATGGGGCTCTGTTTGATGGCAAGATGCAAATAGATAATCTGCTGTGGGAACCACTGAGAGGGAACAGCCAAAAGAAGAACACGATACACAAAACAATCCAAACACACACATGAACACATACATACATACAATGTAAGGGGGAAGCAATTTTAAGCAGAAGTAGTAAACTGTAAATTGAAAAATGAGATTAAAGGGGATTATCCTAAGTATATTACATAAATGGTTCAAAAGAAACTTTAGACTCACGTGTAAAGTGACCAGTACAGGGTTCTGCCGTGCTGAAGAGCCAGCTAACAGCAGTATGAAACGCACGGTGCTCCAAATGCGCAGGACGATGAAAATGATGGGAATGAGTGTAAGCTTCATATCAGCCATGGATGAGAAGGAGTGTGACTGGGGCCTGTTGGCCAAGATGGGGCGATACTCACACAGGGCAGCATGCTGCGTCAGACAGAGGTATTTGGAAAAACATGAAAATATGAAGCAGAAAAACAAAAGTATGACTAAAAATAAAGAGAATGAAATGTGTCATCAGGGATAGCAGATCATTTTCTCATGAACTGCCAGCTATCTGTGGCCATGTTTCTGTTGGATAAAAAATGACATAAAAAATATGCCCCCACTAAGCTATATATATATAAAAAATCAAAGGGCAAAACAAGTCAATCAATCTTAATAATATGAGATAAAGTTTTCTAGCCATGCTAGCAACATGGCTCCAGATATGTTCATATAAGTCTGTCAGGCAGTGGGTCAGTCCACCTCTTTGCTCAAGACAAATATATATACCAACCATTACTTGGAGTGCTTTGCTTGTACAGACATGAGTAGATGTCAAAAGAGAATGAAACCTACTGATTTTGCTGATCCTCTGACTTTTACATATTTAAATCATTATTATTCATGAGTTTGTGTATTTATCCAGACCAAAATTTAGATTAATATAATATAACATTTCCACAAATTTTCTATTCTAAACAAAAAACAAAAACAAACAAACAAACAAAAAAAAGCATATTGAAGGTGAAAATATGGCAAAGGGAGAGAATGTACATAAGCCTATTCCTAAGTACCTCTGAGACTGAACTATGTTAAATACTTATTTGCATTTTATATGTGTTTAAAATGTTGGACGGCTGTTTTTAACAAAGGGAGAAATCCTTCAAATATATGACTCTACTGCTACAACCTTTTCAATTAGTGTACTCAGTGTAAGAGCTAGCAATAAGCCTGTAAAAACCGCGCTTGATTCTCACCGCTATGTGGATGTGCCTTTTGATGAGGATGTAGAGAACAGGGAGGGTGAGGTAGGCCATGAACTCCCAGATCTTTCCAGTGAGCAGCATCCACAGGACCCGGTCAGAGGCATGAATCCTGACCCAGCACCAGCCCACCGACACCTCTGATGCATCGTAGCCAATCTTGTTAAGGGACACAGCTGCAACAGTGATGGCCAGAGGAACACCCCAGCTGGAACACAAAACAGAGGGTTTAGAGGATTAAACATGACTTTCTCAAAAAGTCAATCCTCAAAAAGTTGGCACATAAATGTTTGGTGGTTTCAACACTCACGAATATTGCAAAGACATGTGATGCCATGTGACAGATTATCTTGTGCTTAAGGCTTGTTTGTGTTACATAGTTTACAGTGCAGAGTCATACCAGCGCTTTAGTTCCAATTATCATAAAACCACAAATGATTTCAGCACTTTAAAAAGAAACCTTCACCACATTTTCCCCTAAAGCATTGCCTCCTCTCTTAAAACACAGAAGAGCAAAATGTTTTCATGGGTGTACATGGCTGATCATTATAAATACCACAGGGCTTAAAGCCTTGTTACGTGTGCAAGTGTGTTATGTTTACAAGCCAAGATGAATGGCTCTGTTGTTTGACCTTGAATTCAATGGAGTATTTGAGAATTCACAGAAACGAAATTAGAATGACAACCACAGACACTGCAGTGAAGCATACCCAGGGGTAAAGAAATGTTCTTGTGTCCAAAAATAGATCAATTATACAGCACAGTGAATCAACTCCCTCCTTACATCTTCACTATCAACATGGACAGCTCATTAATGTGCAGAAGGGAGGCCGACATCAAAGGATGAAACATATGTGTTGATCCAGAGCATTCAAAGCAAAGTCTGGCAAGTCTGGCTAATGATAGAACAAGCTAAACCTTTTAATATCCTTCAAATATAGACCTGCTAAACTGTAAAAGCTTGTTTGATTAGGCTTTTATCGTGAGCAGGTTTATCCAAGAGTTGTGCAGTTGTAATCTTTAACTATTTTTGCTAACAACATGCATACCCTCAGTATTTGTTGATAATTATTTTTAAAAACAATGAAAAAAGGTATTATTTTGGGACTAATAAAAATTCAATAGTGCATGGTAGATTGGGCATAAACTCAAATGCAAAACAACTTAATGAATACAGCAAACTAATCTGTATAAAAAATACAAATTAGTTCGCTATAGTAATGTTAATGTCAACATTTCAGTAACTATGTGATGACTACAGGCAGGTAATTTTCCTTTTTCCTATTTACATTTTTGTTTTTCTATTCGGAGCTATAGAATAGCATTATATTAAATGGGATGCTTTTAAAAACCCACCTGATGTGAAAAAAAATGCTATATAAAAGATGCTGAAAATGAAAACATGATTTCATAAAAAATCCCTTCTGCATTTAA
Organism: Acanthurus tennentii; assembly: GCA_029783805.1. Taxonomy (NCBI): domain Eukaryota; kingdom Metazoa; phylum Chordata; class Actinopteri; order Acanthuriformes; family Acanthuridae; genus Acanthurus; species Acanthurus tennentii. The sequence continues at coordinate 8,714,652 of JAPZDZ010000002.1, read as the reverse complement.
GTTAAGAATATTGTACTGATCTTCAGAAGTTGAACTTGATTACAGTGTTGCCTTTATTTAGATATGAAATAAAAATGAAGGAATATAAATATTAAGGAATAATAAATATTAATGAAACTGGATTTCTGAAGACAAAGGGGACAATAAATTTAGTGTCAGTGCACCACTTCCTACACTTTTCCAATGCTGATGTCAATCCGCATTCGTGTCATCTAATTTCATCAGCTTCACAAAGTGAGTGATGCAACTGCAGAAGTTTCCAAGTATTGTTCACTCTTCAAAATGGAAAAAAAAACAAACAATCAAACAAAAGAACACCAAAAACTAAAGCTGAATTTTTGTTTACCGTCAGCTGTAAGCAGGGGTGTATTTCAGAAAAGGTTAAATACAATAACAAGCCTAACTTTTAGATGGGGAAACATTCAGTGTCTTTGCTCCATGTATAGAAAACTATGCTCCTACTCTCTGCCCTTTTTTGTAATGCCAAATTTTATCAAATCATATCTGAAAATAGGTATCAGTCTTATCCACTGAGGTTGTACTGAAACTTTTATTCTCCTTTACACTCCTTTTTATTCAATTTAACCTTATTTTCCGTTTCTTTATTTCACTCTTTAAATACTACTTGCCTTTTCAAATTGCCCTTGTTGTTTTCCCCTTCTCTTTAAGTGTATGTCTTGTGCATTAGCTCTTTCTATTGCACTGCTGTATAACTGAACTTGCCTTGCCTAATAAAAAACTAGGGCTGCACCATTTCGTTGTGACATAAGAGATTATTTGGAAGAGATAAAAAGAAATTTTACTTCTGATGTAAGTGACAAAGATTGTACAGGTATAAAAATATTTTTTATAACGGCACATTTTTTTTTTATGACAGGCCATTCAGCTGGCAGCACAAAACACCCCCCGTGTATCATTTGTGTTTTTTTCCCACTGATCTAATTTATTGCCCTTGCAGATAAACAGCTAGGGGGGAACTTCGGACAGTCATGTTGTTATAGCAGCATCCGCTCACCGGCAGACAGATGGAGCCCGACGACCTAGTTAAGCAACTTCGTTTGGGTATCAGTTACATTATAAACACATACACGTGGTCACTGATTTCTCAATAAAAAAAAACAAAACAACAACGTATAATTCGAATTTTCTGTAAATTTCAGTAAAAGAGAAGGACTAATTTATCTGAAAAATCATTAGCTACCTCTTGACCTCGGCAGTTGTAACGTTACTTCACAATCGCAATGGACTTCAACGCCTGCCTGACAGTGTTACCATGGTTACCCAGCCCTAGCTTAGCAATAGCCTAGACTAGCTCATGAGGCTAACTCAAGAGTGTTTAAATTGTCTTTATTGTTTAATGTGAACAAACAAGACAAGTATAACAAAAAAAAAAACTAAGGTGACATAACATCATATACTCTGTTCACCAGTTTCAGGACGTTAGACGGCTAACTTTTTGAAGTGCAGCTGTGTTTTTGTTGAGTAACGTTGTGCATTAAATATATCCCAAAATGCTTCGGGGGAGCACAAATTTGGGCGCGCGGCATCTGTCAGACTGAATCCAACGTAAAATTAACTTGGCTTGTAGTTGCGAGGCTAGAAATCACCAATAGCTTTTACCAAGCATAGTAGCAAAGAAGAAAAGTAACGTGAACCGAACAACCCACTCACTTACCTGACAAGGTGGAAAAACAACACCAGGCTGTCGGCGACTCTTTGGTTGGACCTCACGATAAAAACATACAGGTAAACAGCAATGGCAACAGTCCAGAAGAAAGAGCTGGTGTTGGCAAAAGTGGATATGGCCCCTTGAATGACGCAGTCCAGCGAGTCGGTGTGGAAAACTCTCCAGACTCCGAAGGCGTAGGAGACGGCAGACAGCCAGTCGGAAACCGAGAGGTAGACCAGGAGCCTCCTCGGAGTTGTCCTCAAATCTGACCAAATAATGTAGGTGAGGATAATCAGCGAGGAGCCGAGAAACGACAGCGCGCACGAACACAACACGACCACCTGTTCAGACAAGTAAACAACTGTGTGGTTTTCATTTGCCATCGTTTAGTGTGATTAGATATGAGCTTCGATCACGTCATGGGTGAGAGTTACTGACAGAGGTGCAGCAAAACACTTGCAAACACTCGTCCGACGAGCAGACTAGTCTTTCACGTTGTACAATTTCGTTATTACCAGGGTCCCTTCGCATTATTTCCCTTAAAGCCAGGCTAAAATTCAAATAAGAGTCGATCCATATGACTATACCAACTTCGACAGTTCCTTTTTAAGAGGGCCAAACAAACTTGTCCTCCCCGCCTCCTCGTTGCTCGTTGCACCAACCGGAACAGAAAGCAGAAGTCAGTCAGCTGGTGATGGACAGACTCATGCAAGTCTATTTCAGTCTCTAATGGTCTTCACTTATGTGACCCTGGTAATGCCATGTCCTGTTTGTCACAGAACAGATGACAAGCTGTATTCTTTCACACAGCAGTCACGATTTGTATAAAAAAATGAACTATAATGTCATCTGTCTTTGAGGCAAGCTAAACCACAGAGCACTAGTCAGATAGATTAGTGGTTAGGTACATAGTTCTGCATCTAGTTTCATTTTTTAAACTTGATTTGGACATGAAAATTGAAAAAGTACCCATAAATCTTTATGACAACATCCCAGTTATTTGTAAAGTTTGCCACAACAATAAAAGTTCTTTTTACACAGATGTAATATAATTAAACAGTCATTCAGATATATAGAAAAGAACTAGCTCAATTGAAGAATACATATAAACTTATCATTTAAAATATAAACTAAGACAGTAAAATAGTTCTTGCTTAAGATCTAAAAGCGCCTTTACATTAATTCATAAGTCAATATAAAAATAACTGCTAAAGTCAATTCATGGCCTGTATATGAATACAAGGATTAGTAAAATAACATATATTGTTTTGCTCTGTAAAATAACTGGCAACAGGATTCTGAGCTCGGAACTGGAATTTTTTTCACTGTTGTCATAAATACAGGACATCAACATTGTCTGGTATTGTGTATAAATTTCATTTAAAAGAACCAAGGAACATCCCTTAAAAATATCATAGTGACTTGAACTTTTCAATATTAACATTATCAAAGATTTTCAGTTAAGCTTGGGTTGGACTTGCTGGATTAATTGTAAGCTCAATAAAAAAAATCTTTAAATGCAAAGGATTTAAGCTGCTGATCCTGATGTCTTAAAAAATTAGCGGTTTTGTCACTGGATGCTGTAAAATCTTAAGGTAATAAATTTGAAAAAAAAATAGCATCGGATTTGGACATTTGGAAAAACAAGATGAAGCACATATTTTATTTTTCGAAAGACAGTTCATAATAACACATTGCATTATACATTCAGCATGTAAGCTCTACACCGTAGGGCAACCTGAGATGCCGTCATTTGTAAACGGGAACTGTCTTGTCATTCTAATTTCAATAAAACAGTTTTAAAATAAATCATAATACCAGTTTAATTAAAATGTGCTGCCGGCTTCACCTTTGGCTTTTGAGTGAATTGCCCTGTTTTATAACTGTTAATTGGGCTCACACACCCGACAATACAGTAAGCATTGCGTGAAATTTTAGACTAATGACTGAAGTCATACTTTCTGTTAAACAGCTGTTAATTCTTTGGTTGCCTCATACTTGTGATTTTCTAAAGGGCTGAGGTGTAGACAGATTCAAGCTATAACGCAATGACCTTGTGTGAGAGCAGGATTTTAATGCCTGTGCATTGCTGCAGCCCAAAAAAACTGCAACCCCTTTTTGTGTTTGCAGCAATGCAGATGCACGCTGTCTTTTTTTTTTGTCCCGCAGTCTGCACCAAACACATCTGCATTATCATCACAATCACATGACCAGCTTTAAGTTTTTACAATACTCAAAATTGTCCTTTAGCGTAAAACATTTAGAAAAAAGACATTTGCACTTAAATCAGGAGCACAATATGCATTTTGCTGTGTCAGCATTTGCTGTGTGTCTGTGAAAACCTAAATGAGTGTGCACCTGGAAAACCAGGCTGTACTGCCTCATCTGCACTCATTAGGCCTCCTGTGTTCACTTGGGAATGTCATTTTTTTCAAGGGTCTGAAAGTGCTTTTACATGCTTTGTACAACACAAATTTTCCTTAATTATGAAACATATGTAACAAAACACAAGGCAAATGAAGAAAATCTTTCTTTATGTAAGTTTTATTTAACACCATTTTTTTTACTGGACACTGTAAGTGCAACTTATAAACTAGAATCACCATATTCACTTTTAATGTGTTAGCATCCAGAAAAAAATCCTTTAAATAAAGCAAATTTAAATTAGATTTAAATTAATAACATGCATTGCTACTGAAAAAGTGGTAATCCCAAGTCAGCATCAGCCCAGCCATATTTCTTGAATGAAAACGATTTGAAACATTGTAGACGGTAGAACTTGCTGCAGTGTCTCAGGACCCAATGCATGCTGGGGGTTGCTTTCAGTCACAAGATGGCAGCAGAGCATCATAAAGTTATAACACGCAGGGCAGAAGTTTGATGCTCTGCTCCAATTGGAAATAGTGTAGAGGTTTTAGAGAAAAGGCCATGCTCTCAGCTGATTTATTTTCAGTTAATTCTGTTTTAGGTCCTCAGCTCTTGCTAATTTCTACAGTGTCAGCAGACATAAGTAAACACTTACAGTAGCAGCTGGATCCATGTTTGCTGCAATGCTGTTTATGTGTTTTTCTCCCTGTACCGGCTGCGATCCTAGGGCCTCTTATTGCGAAGAATTTCTGCGGCAGTATACTTGCTGATTGCTTCGTTCTCACTCCTCACAACAACCAGCTAAGACACTGCCAGAGAAACACCCACAGGAGCCACGTCCAACTGTCGGTCCCTTCGTCTGCCTGTCCCCAGCGAGATCCCAAATAGGCCCTGTCGTGGCACATCCACTGGTGAGTCTGGCACTGCAGATGCTCACACTTGCCCAGCTTTGCGGTGATGGTGGTTTAAAGACAACAGGCTCATACTAAAATCCCTCGGGGGTGGCGTGGTCCTTTGCCAGCAGCTGGAAGCTCTATAAGAGAAGTGGGAAATAATGGTTGAACACCATTTGGTTCATGAAAATTCCCCCTAATTTTGGTTGATAAATTTGGTGTAAAATTAAAAAATATATACACGTGTGTATTCCCTTTGTTTTTGGAATCTCAAATTAAGATTTAAAGGTACACTAACCCATGCCTAACTTAGCTTTATATAACTGCGATACATTGATGAATCTATGCTTCACTGCTCAAAGTGACCCAAAGCTCGTTCCCAAGCAGATTCTTGATATTCCTCTAGCCTTTTTTTTTGCAGCATGACTTTAAGTGCACACAACTTGGGCAAATACAAACACCCCCGAACTAAGAATAGACTTGCCATGACTCATGATTTTGCAACAAAAAGCTCAGTTTGATTTAGATCTCAGCTGTTTGCGTGTCTGTGTGTGTCTGCGTGTTTCTGTTCACATGAGTACCATATAATGCGAGTGCTTGTGTGTTTTCGTACCTAAGGGACAACAACTAAAACCCCCTTGCTATCAGTTGTGTTTGCTCGCTGCAGTGCTATTTCGGGCCAGCTGACCATTCCATACTGTCCTCTCCCTGTGGACTCTGCTTTGCTGACAGGACAGCGTGGATACTAGATAACAATCTGCAGAAAATCAAGGAACAGATAGAATTATGAAGGTGCAAGAGAGGTGTCCAGAGGGGTGTTTTGAAAAAACCCACGGAAGGATGAACATCCTCTGTCTGTCTGGTGTGTCTTTATTATTGAAATTCACAGCGAGGCAATTTTCATCTCCTCATGTCTGCTTTTGGTGCATTTTGTGACGCATGTGTTTTGGTTGTATAACTGGAAATTCCCTGCTTGAGTGGTGGTAAGAGATTGAATATGAAAACCATAAGTGAATCTCTGACCTAAGTTTGGACAAAAACTGAATATTTATTTGCCTGCTCCTGTCTTACGCACACAGACACATGTGTAAAACCTGCTAACAAACACAGGAATGCTCCTCGATGCTGCCTTGACTTAGCACATGATGACAGGAATTCCTGAATTGTGCAGAGCTTGATGTAATCCCTAATATAGGATTGAGGAATGCCAGTGGAAACAACACCCTGCTTGCTAAATGAATGGCTGCCTCACTGCATCGCACAGCAAACAGCAGCAGCAGCAGCAGAGAAGTGCTTCGACCCTCAAACCTGTCCACAAATACGTTCCAGGCCTCAGGCTGAGCTCAGCTTTACTGACAGAATTGTGTCTTCTTATTTCAGCACTACTGGCAGAATTTTAAAAAATAGTAGGAGATTTATTTGTGAGGTTATTTGTGAGGTGTGGATGAATATGAAAGGAATTCACTAAATAGGACTAAAAAATATTAAGATTCACTACAATGTTCTAAAATGATCATGTTCAGTACACCATAATTTATACTGTTCTTTTCAATTATCCCTGTATAACACAAGTGTAGGCTTAAATTCTAGATTATAATATAGAATTACTTGCAATGGATCATTTTGTATCTGAAATAGCCAATTTTAACACACATTAAAAGTATGCTGATGCAGGAGTGAGACGCTGGTGCAAATATGATTGAAACTGAGAGAGAACCAGATGAAACAACATTATTATGGCGGCAACTAATAAAAATCATTTAATCGATGATTAATCCGCTGATTATTTTCTCAATTAATTAATGAATCACCTTGCCTTGAATCCAAGGCTGTGTCTTCTTCTCTCCCTTTATTTGAACAACATCTAAAGATATTCAGTTTAGTGTCAAGTGATAGAAAGGAAAACTCTCCCAGTTTGTTACTTGAAAAATTACTTAAGGGATCAATCAATTATTAAAATAGCTTCAAATTAATTCAATACAACAAAACAAATCAACCACATTATTTCATATTTAAAGAAAATAAAAGTTATTGAAATTTGATATTTGAAGTAATATTGACACATGCTGAATTAATAAAAGAGGGTGATGAGCCTTTTTTGGTTTTCATGTTGTACCTTAAGTTTTGACCACGGTTTTAGGCTTCCATCCCATGGTCAGAAATTTGCTATTTTCCCAGATTTTAATTACAAATTTATCAATAGTATTTAAATAATTTTACATATGTTTATTTTAGCAAGGAAATGCTGCATTCAGGTGACCTGAAACACCACTGCAGAGTTTAAGTAGGTATGGCTTACTTTTTATATAACATGATTTACTAAAGGGTAGTGATTATATCAGTAAAGGTCATTTTGGCAATTGTGCTGATTTAACATGTCTTACTGGCATCTGTGTTAAGCATAAATACCTTAGACATACCTTGTCACACACACATGCAGCAAATGAAATCTTCAATATTTTAGTTGTTTTTCAATTTCCACATAGCATATATTTAGAAGTTAAACTCTGTCAGTATATGAGGTATGACATTAATAGTGTCAATTGTAATCCTACATAAAATGTAGGTAAAAAGTCTCTGCAGTTGTGCCAACAATGTTTCTCAATAAGCTTCTTCATAACATGTTCAACCTAAAGGCAACAAATGTCCTCTGCAACACAGAATATCTCTTGTCACATAAGCAAAATGCAAAGACAGATATATATACACACATATAGTACACTCCCCAACTCAAGACCCACCTACACTTCCTGGATTTCTTAAAATGCAAAAAACACTCACCCAGCTATCCGACATCACTGGCCCTTTGCACCCGCTACTCTTTTCTGTGCATTTCTTAGTCGTTTCTGTGTTAGCTAACAACGCTCAAGCAGTCATGCTTTTCTGCTCCAGTCCCTTTCCACAAACCTAATCATCTTATGGCCAACAATGACACCAGTATTTACTGTAGAGCCATGTGTCTGAGTGCTACACATGATGGCATGCCCAGTGCTGGAGCTTAGCCTCTCCTGCGTTTATGTAGCACAAGCATGTACATTAGTTTTGCCTTTTTAGACATTTTAATTTCATATTTTCAATTTAAAGCCATCACTCCTGTAGCTGCAAGTCAAGAGAAAATGATTGTAAGAGATAAAAACCAGGTTATGACGCTATTTTCTATTTTTACCTTTTTGCTATAAGTGCTTGAACTTTTTTTGGGGGGGTGGGGGTGGCAGCTGAGAATTGGTTTCATCAGCATTCAGTTATCAGTCTGTTTGTCAAACTGCAGTGTGTTAATAATTCAATGGTTTTGAGTCTTACTCGCTGTGTGCACTACCCCTGGTTACCAGAAAACAGAGTTGCCCCAGTAACTATCTGTCAGCTTGACCACACAAAAGCAAGATACACAGATTGTAGTACACAAGACACTAAATGATTATCATTTGAGTGATTAATGTATTTGAGTTTTGACTGTAGGGCTAATCAGTAACATGCAGCTATTATGTGTAACACTGTGGATAGTCTGACACAGCTTGTCTTTATCTGCCTTTCATTGTACAGTATGTGAATCTTCAGAAACTTCTTGATTCAAAAACTGATAAAAATCAGGTCTTCTTTAAATTCTCGCACTGCCTATTTAAGCAGACACATTTTGGTTGTGTGAAATGAGGAACTTTGAACTCTTTATCTCTCCGGTCTGTGTTTCTGCGGGGAGGAGAGGCAGCCTGCTGGGTCTCCTGATGAAAACTGGCTTTCATTCTGAACAGAGGAGAAAACAATAACAAAAACAGCTGTCCTTCTCTGTGAGGATCAAACTGTGGTCAGACAATGATCGCAGAGTTCCCGGGGACTCGTAAAAGGGTCACTGGTGTTGCTCTGTCTGTGTGGAGGTTACTGTGCCACTGTGTGATTGGGAAGTGTGTGTTTTAGCGTATCACTGTTCTCTGCACTCAGTAACCTTTTATAAAGTCACCATCATGACATTGTGGTAGCATCAAACTCACCTTGGATGCTTTTACACCACTTAAAGCGGTACACTTCAAATTAACATTTTTCTCATTTATACTTCAGTCAACTAACAGGCCTTATTAAGCAGATCTGAAGGCCTCATTTTAGCATCTTATGATTTCCCCGCACTAATTAGTGCTTCTGAAGTTTTACTTTAAGTGGAGGTGCGCTGTGCTCCTCTCTGCAATAACAATTAACCTAGATGCTCACAGAAATGCTCAGTTGTAATATTACAAGTCAGTGGCTTTTATTCGCATACAGTTTCAACACTCACCGCTCAGCCAGGCTGCAGTGGAGCTCCTCCATCCACACTCGTCTCCAGCTAGTGCACTCTCCTGTTGACATCAGCAAGAGTCTGTCCGCGGCTGCTGCAGGGCTCTCCCACAGTGTGGGTCACTTCACACTGGCAAACAGTTGACCACAAGCTTCTTCTGTCCCTCTCTCTCTGTGTCTCTGTGGATGTGTCTCTGCCTCTGCTTCAGCTCAGGCAGCACAACAAGTCAAGGCATGTTCCAACACGCCACCAACAGCCGGACCTGGTGTATGAGCCTGCTCCTAGATCAGAGGGGGAGGAGCAGAGGATCAGAGAGGGGGGAAACCCAGAAAAAAGACCCAGCATGACTCAGCCTGCTTTAATCGGTTAGCATACACAGCTTTTACTTTGAATACTTTAACACATGAAGGAATTACTGTCTGAAGGTACATTAAGATTTATTCTCTAGGGGTTACGGTGAAGCAGATTTCTTTACAAAAGCAGAGTCGATGAGCTGATGTTCGGTGACAACTGCAACCGACTGAAAGAAGTGAAAAAGAGAAGAGCATTTTTTGAATTGGTCTGACTTGTCAGATCATCTTTGTTATGTCATAGATCACAAAGAACAGTTTGCCTGCAGGCAGTGACTTCTTTCTCTTTTCAGCCTCTCTGCCCAGCGGGTGGAGGCAGTTCACAGTATTGTCTATCTTCTGTGGCAAAATGCTAGAACCTTAGTCTTTACTGCCTGAAGCTGAATGGATGGAAGTGAAAATGAAAATCTCTCTTAGCTACAGTTTTGCTTTTCATTTATGGCCTTATTAGCAGCAGTACCGCTTTATCTTGTTTTATCTTGAAAAGTTTATAGAAGCTGTAACCAAGCACCAGCACAGCATACTAATGCACGCTGCTGATTCATCAAATCATCTTACACAGTAACCCACAGTAGGTCGCATCAATTTCAGATAAAGTCCATCAGTATGAATAATAACTATGGACACTTTGAGGAATGCATGAGCAAAGATATGCAGAACTTGTGAAATATTAATATTGTCTTGGCTCTGTGGTGTTTCATAATGTTAAATCAGAATTTAAAAGCAAAATATCAATATCACAGAGAAAGAATCCCCATCTGATGGATCAGAGAGATATAAATACAAATGTATATTTCAGTCTCTTTAGCTACTGACACATTAAACTGTATCAAATGTGCAGAATCATCACTATCCATGAGTGCTAATTATTCATCTCATGCCTCATGCTAGCTTTTTTTTTTTTTTTTTTACTAGAGGAGTGGTAACGCCAGTTCATCACTGCTGTAGTTGAAGTTGATCACTAGGCAGATTCTAGGTGCAGTGGCAGGAACCAGCTCAGCAAAACTCACCTGCTACAATATGTTCTCAATCTGGCAGCTGGAGCTTCTCTAAAGCACTGCGCTCTATATCACTGGTGCTGCTCTCCACTGCAGCCCGTCAACAGCTGATGACCTTATCAATGAAAGAGCAAAGTCACTATGATGTTACGCCCAGAAAGAACTCAAAGCACTTCTAGCTCTGCTTAGAGGTTTTCTCCTTTTCTCTGCCTAAAGCAACCAGAGCAACTTTGTAAAAAAAAAAAAGCAGCAGAGGCGTGTTTGCCTGCAGATAGTTCCTTTAATTTATTAGAAGTGGTGATGCGGTACTGCACTGCACAGCAGCGTTTTGACAAAGTGCCAGTTCTTAATTTAAAAAAGCATGACACTGTCTGTTTGCACAAGAGTGGACAAAGTATGGAAATTGTTAAGCCGGACCCTCAAAGGAAACTATTTCCTGCACTTTAATAGCTAAATAATCATGTAAAACTTTGAATTATTCATCTTTCTGCCTGGGACACAGACTGCAGCTGAGGCCTCACTCTTGCATCTGTGCAAGTCTGGAAAGTGTGTGTGTGTGTGTGTGTGTCTGTCTGTGTGTGTTTCGGGGGGTGGGGGGGACCCCTAGCCCAGCAAGTTCAAAGCTTGCTGCATTGATTACATCATCGGAACTGGAGTGCTGGAACGGGACAATGCACCATCCAGGGGGGGTGGGGGGGGGCAACCAACTAATCTCGCCATTGCCTCCCCGTGGAGCTCTATGAGCAGCGTGTGTGTCCCTCTCCTTTCCCTCTGTCTCTAAACTCAGCTTAGTGCGGTCCAGAGTGAGAGGGCCTGCTCCCTCTCACATTTACCACCACTGTCTCACGTGACTAAGGGACTGTCTGTGTCTGGAAGAGAATGATAGTCTCGATATGCTTCACTGTGTGCCTGTGTCTGTGTGCTTGTGTGTGTATGTATGTGTGTGTGTGTGTGCGCACGCGCGCGGGTGTGTGTGTGTGTGTGTGCGCGCATGCTATTAGAGGCCGGCACTACAGGAACTCAGCTGCTGCAGGACACTGCAGGATTGCTGTTCTGCTGCAGGCTCACTGGCTCTTTTTTTCCTCTCTCCTCTCTCTCTTTATTCACTCAGGAAAATTGCTCAAGGAGGATGGTGAGAGCATGTGCTGCATACTTTTTCAGTTTGGGTGGGGGGGTGAGTGGAGGAAGTGGAGGGGGGGCGGTCAGATTCACAGAGGTGCAAAGCATGCCGTTGAAGCGCTGTGCTGGGCAACTGTACCTCTGAGAGAGACTACAGTAGAGAAATTGGAGACGAGGCAAAAGGAGGAGGGAAGAAGAGGAGAGAGGGTGGGTGGTGGGGGGAGGGCAGAAGTGAGGCGCGAGGAACATCAGGTGAGTGCGGCAATTTCCTTTGCTGGCAGTGCAGCACCCACCCTCAGTGAAAGTGTGAGCAGGAGAACTGCAGATGTTCCAAGATGATGTCAGGCTCCGGATGTGGCGCGGACCTCATGTACAGTTCACTATCACTCTGTTCCCTTATGCTCGCCCGCCTGCTGTGCGGAGAAATCCAAAGGCCAGAGAGATGCTCTGGACTTCTGTCTCTCAAAGAGCAAACTGACGATGCAAGGCCCGTTTTTTTTCAAGGTCTTAGCACAGTTACCTGATGTGAACTCAGAGCTGACTGAGCCAGGTGAAGCCACCTGGCCAGATCCATCATCCAGACCTTCCAGACAGGTTTTACAGCACGATTTTAAATATCAACTTACTTTCGTACGAAGCTTTTTCGTCCGCAGACTATTTTTTACAAGGCCCTTGAAAAAGAATCGCGGTTGAACATAGACACTGCAATATAAAGACAAAAGTAGCAACATTGACTTTTAGAGGAAGAGAGTTGCTGAGATACTGCTGCTGCTGCACAGATATTACAAAGTGAAAAAGAGGTTCTGCTCTGAGAGACCTTTTCATTTCTGTTTTTATCCAGGAGAGAAACAAAAACTTAACGCATGCACACACAACTCAGTACTCACACATTTGTGCACTGATCCTTCCAAAAAGAATCTCAAGGGGCTGCATCCTGCCCTGGTATCCACTTTTGGGATGGCAGAAAAGTCCTAGTAGCTAGAGCACAACTTCATGACTGCAGCACAGCTCCCCTGTCCCATGCAGGCCACTGTAGCCTCATTCTCATTTCCGCATTTCAGCACTTAGACACTGACAGCGCAGGACCACTGATACAATAGATCCTTCACACTAGTTTCAAGCATCATATTCACAACTATCACATGCTGCTAAATATAAACCCACAACTACCAGGGAAAAGTAAAGGGCTTGGGACTGTCTATGCTCTCCAAGAAGCCGGGTCAGAAAAGATAAAAGTCTCCTGGCGGAACAGGCTCTTTGCATTTTGGTTAGTTTTTTCTTTTGTCCTTGTGTCAAATGGCAAGGCTCCTCAATCAGCCGCTATCTGACACGCTGGCTGCTATTTCCAGCCTGAACCATGCGTTAAACATGGATGAGGGAGCAGTAGAGCCTGACTGCTAACTCACTGGCTGGCTGGCTGCTGCCTGGTTATTACTGGTGCAGAGGAGGCTGACACTGTTGAGACAGAAGCAGCCAGGAGCTTCAACACTGCAGGCATGCACACAGACATATGTATATGAACTCCTGTAAGGCTAATTCAAGAAGTAGAGAAGAGATACACACACATAAGGAGACAACATGCAAGGTAAATAAGACTAGAAAGGAAATAAATGTATACCTACAGATGAGTCTCAGGCTGCATCGCACACGGAGCGGAGAGGAGGAAAACTTCTCTGCACTCACTCTGAGCCTTATGGTTGCTGGTGATGTGCCTTCATGGCGCGGCAAAGTTGACTGCAGCATTGCCTCCTGAACAGAATGACATTGTTTGCACTCTCTCTCTCCCTCACTCCTCCTGTAGGCGCTCGCTCCCCCTCCTCTTCTTTGCACGCTTGCTGGCAGCATAAACTGCACAGCTCAGCAGTGTTCCCCCACTGCCGCAGCAGATCCTGCATGAGCTCTGCGTATCTGAGTGGGATGGGACTTTTAAAGGGGAACGCAACCTCAAGGGTCAGTGTGTGTGTGCACATCCTCAGACTGCCCTCCTCCTCTCCTCCCTGTCCTCCTCTGAACCCCCCAACACCCCCGAGAATCATCAGTGTAAAGGACTCCTCACAAGAGAGACCCCCTCCACACACACATAACTCTCCATCCCCTTTTATTCATTTTCACAATATAGCAAAAGCTTTTTTGAGATATGAGTGTGCTCAAACCTCAATGAGGAACAGTTTGCTCCACAGAGAGGCCAGCCCCTCTGGTGTGATTTGTAACTTGTCACAATATCTCTGAAATCTAATTTCCTCTAGAAAAAAAATTCCTGAAAGAAGAATTCCTCCTGGTATGTGTTGCCAAAAAAAAAAAGATGTGCTTAAGCTCATAAAATTCCAAAATGTATATGGAAGGCAGAAAATGAGACACTGTTTCAAGCTGAATTATAGAAAATTATAGACCTGATCTCCAGTGTTAAATCAAAATAATCCTCTGTCACCTGGTGATACAGTAAAATAAAAAAAAGTGGTTGATGTGCTTGTAGGTGAGTCATATTTTAACCAAGTACATAAAGAAAGCACAAAACACAAGGTACACCACAGGATTATTGCACACACATCACCATATATTTTGATAAATGAACAATAATTATGCAATTACTATTTAAATGTTTCTACCTAAAAGCTGCTATCGCAACACTCCATGAAAATTTCACAGTTCTCACAGGTATGAAATACCCTTCAATAAAGTAAAATGTCCCTAACCTGCAAACCCTGTTACCTGCCCTTTATTACCCACGATGCACTGCTCGACCGGTGCTCTTCTGCAGTGCGCTAAAATATAGAAATATCTTGACCAACCAAATTTGTCTTTTGCGCGTTGCACAACTCTGTTAGAGTGAGATCATCCATCATTAAGTCAGCCAATAAGGTTGAACTTCTCTTTCTGCAAAGTCTTTACTTCACAAAAAACGCACTTGGTGGTTCATTCTCCCAGCTTTTGGTGATGACGTTTGCAGTGCAGTGCATGGGCTCTGAATGGATAATGGTGGCTCCATTATAAATTCTGTGCGTTTTAGGCATCAGCTTCTTGGCTGTTCTCTGCAGCAGTGCAGCGCTCTCTGCTTCTCACTGCAGGAGCCAGCCATTTTTTTTTTTTTTTGCATGACTTTGTTCTGCCTAAACCCCTACTTGAACCCTGTGATCTTTTGTCCTTTGTTGCAAAATTGGAAAATGCATACATTTTATTGAAAAGTCCTTCATACCCATCAAGTCAAGGTATACGCTTACCTGTTTTCGCACGCTAGAGATTCTGTCAAAGCTTTTTCTTTGATTAGCTTATGACATACAGTGAGCCTCTGCTGAAACATATTGCTGAATCAGTAAAATTCACATGATAGAGCATCTTTGACTGTTGGGGGATTCACTACATGAGGCCGTCCGTATCAGTCACTGTCAGTATTAATCATAGGTGTGCATCATGCAAAAAAACTGTTAGCCATCAGCTGATAGCATAGCGTCATTTCCTGCACGTACGATCTGCATGCAGTGCTGCTGCATCAGTCTGCAGAGCCTCACATCATCTGTCCTCTCCTCTGTACTCTGTGACACCAGGGAAAATGCCCCCGCCAGCATATCTCTTACATAGCCCATGCCATTCTCAGTAATGGCATCCCCTGTGATGAATAAGCCATGAGGAGGGGCCCTTTTACATGTCCTATTAGATTACCTCGCTATGCTTTACCTGGCTACTGTCACCTCCGTGCCTCTAGCTCTCTGCTCTTCTTAAAATGATCTCTTAGTAGCCCCCCGCCAAGGGCAGAATCGGTAAACATGTGTTAAGGCTCAAAAATCATATAAGTGCAGAGATTCATAGTTGATCTATCTATACAGCTCATTTAAGGTCTACACACACTGGCTCATATGTAATCTGTGCATCTGATAGGAAGTGTTTACCCAAATTGTTGATTGTTTTTCTGTGTCTGGTATCAAAGCAGATCATCATCAATATCTTATGTCTAATCAGACACAAGCTGTAACTAAACTGACGAAACCCTCATCTGGGGGAAAAAAAAGGTTATCTGTCAAGTGTGGACTTTCTTCTTGACACACAGACAAGGATAATGGAGTCGAGACTAACCATCGGCAGGTTGCTTGTGTTTTTTTTCTTTCTTTCTTTCTTTTTTTTTGCCATTCACAGCCCATTCCTCGGCTCCATTGATCTCTCCAGAAAAGATAATAGACACATTGATTTACAAGCTCAGCAGCTTGCTTGGTTTACTCATCAGTTCAGACTAATTCTCAGTAGCTCTCAGTCGAGGGGGAGAAATGCCTTGACTGACAGCTGACTCCTTGCTGTGAAACTTTCCGAGTGCACTGCATAGCAGATTTTATTTCTAAAAATCCTGACAAGATGTAAAATAAAATAGAATTTCAGTGGGTGTAAATGATTAGGTGGTTATAGGGGACATCCTCAGGGGAAATCTGACATTGCCATTGAAAAATAGAGTCATAGAGGATGTGATTGTAGCTAGTAAGCCATAAATTAACCTGACCAAAATCTCTCTGCCTCTTTTCAGTTCAGTCTGGCGTAGAGATGGACTGAATGATGTGATTTTTTTAAAGAAGGTGCGTGGTGTGTTTCACTGCACCAGTGCTTCTTTGTTGACCTCGTTTTGTAAAACTGAGCAGATTTCTCCCAAGGCCAAGTGGAGTGAAAAAGACACACAGCGACAAAACAGGTCAAATGTGGTTTTAAGAAATGAGTGTGAGTACACAGAAGGACAAACTGTTAAAGGTTTTGCATTGTATAGTCCTAACTGATATCATGTACTACACTGACGCGGCAATACACTTTTCCACTTTATCAGAATCACATGGTGATACGAAAGATTCAGTTTTTAAAGACAAAGCTTGACATGTCAAACATATAAAGTGTAAAAAAAAAAATTGGTTTCCCTCAGTATGCGACTGATAGTAGTAAAAGCTCCAGTGATGGATTGACATTATGGTGAGTGGCTGAACTTCTGACAGCTGGCTGCTCTGCTCTGGTGAATGAGCTGCAGCTCTGTCAGTGTCAGCAGCAGCCAATTTGCTCTCTACGCTGGTGCTCGTAGAAGAGTATAATGCACAGATCAGCCTTAACTGAGGACGGCTTCAGCTGAGAAGACTTCATTATGCCTTCAAGGACCTGTAATATACTTTCTACGCATTTCTATATGGTGTTTTCTATGTTCATTACAGTATGTTGTCAATCTGTGTTTTTTTTGTTTGCATATTTAAGATGTCTGCAGTGTTGTGTGTGCTGTGAGCAGGTGGAGGAAATGTTTCTCTGTATAGGCAACATTAAACTGTGTATTTAGTGTTTATCATACCTGTGACAGAGGGATGTACATGTCTATTAAGGTTATTAACCTAGCAAAATAACACATGTAAATATGTTTTCAAGACTTAATTGTGCCGCTTTAATTCTTCACAATATCCAGGCAGAACGCCTGTTTACACTAAAATAAAGAAAAACAACCAAAATTACCATCTTAAAAGCACCCAAGGACCTCACTTTGATGAAAAATATCCTTCACAGGGAACTGCCACAATCCATCACTGTAATGCTGTTCTTGTTTTTTTATGGAACATTAATATTTGTGTGATAGAAAGGCAGAAAACAACTTTGTGTTCAGTAGAAAATGTGAATATCTGGTGGTGATTCTTTAAAGAAACCCCGCTCTGCTGAATATAGTCTCCGGTGTTATTTGAGTGCTGTTTTCATTTGCAGGGATGGCAAGCAGCTTGTTATTTTTGGTCTTTTTCCCTGCTGCATTGTCTTCTGCCTTCCAAGTTCTTGAAGGAGTGTTGCATACCCTCCACAACAACTCGTGTCATCTGGAGATGCGTGTTGACTCCTGGCCTACATTCACTACCGCCATTTGCTACCATCAAAAACAGGTATAGCACACAGGGGTGAAGAAAAGTTACAGGCTCCTACGGAGTAGCCTGCTGATGTCTGTATCTGCCTGTGAAGCATTTCAGCATTGGCAGCTCTGGGTGATTCCTGACATGTGCACCAGCTTCCCCAACAATCCAGCAACTCTTAGAAGTCCAACACCACTGTTTTTCAGGATGACTGCAACAGTTCTCTTTCGACCTACTCAGCCTGCCTGTTGTAGCATTCTGCTGCAAGGTGCTGAAAAAGACATGAATCTTGATAGATAGACTGTAATTTTGGACTGTAAAATTACTTTATTTAAAGAAAAACATGTAGTTTATTTATTAAACAGCTGGGCATTGTAGTTTTTGCTTATCGTTACTTAAACAGAAGAAAATAGTTAATTTGTAGGAAACTGTTTTTGCCTGCAGATTAATACATATTTAGTGCCCTGGTCAGTGTTATTGGCAGCAGGAGGACCAACTCACAATGAACTACAGGGGCCATGTTCATTGTTATGAAGGAATGTGTCACCCAGTGCAACAATGAGGCTCATTGATGTGTTTTTAATAGCTTTTGGACAACAGTGGAGGTCTGTGGCTCGGAGGAATAACATATATCAGGCTTCAGATGCACAGACAATACTTGTTAGTTGGGTCAGTTTATTGTTGTGTTTGGTCTTTTTAGTTTTGTTGTCGATTTTGGGATTTTCTTTTTAAATGTAACAATATAATACCAACAGACATATTCATATTTCAAATGAAACATTTTGTCTGCCTTAAAAGAGACTGTTGCTGTCTTCATTCAAAGCATAAGTCTGTATAATGCAACACAGTAGAGAGTTTTAATATTAACAATTTTGAGCAATCACTGTCTGCAACCCGCATAATATTTCTTGATTTTAGATTCTGAAATTTTATCTGATTAAATGTGCTTTGCTGGAAACTGACTTCAAGTTATTGGCCATGACATGACTAATCTACTTTAGTGCATTCTTTTTGTCAATGTCCTTATAAATAAAATGGGACTCTGCTATCAGTTACACTTATTCAGTCACAGAAGGCCTCTGGCTCAGTTTTTAGTGCCACAGAAATCCCCAGTCATGTTACCTTTGACGTGATTTAAAAATGATCCCAGTGAGTTCCATGGAGGGTGATATACAGAGTTTATATTTGGGAAAGAGTACACTGATATATGGTTGTCTGTGTTGATATATATCCAACGTTAGATTATCAAAATATGGGGGTATAATACCATCATCCACCACATCCCAGATAATATGAACTGGCAAGTGTGAGATCCTGAAAATTATTCTTGTCCTCAGTTCAAGGCAGCTCCATTATTTTTTGCAACTGATGAGCAAGATTAGAAAATATGACATTTTCTTGATTCATATTCATAATTTTTGTTTACACCTTTCTCTGTGGACCAGGGAAGAGGTGCTGCTGCCAAGTTCCATTCTAGACGAGTCCCACGCTGAGCTTGTGGACGCACACTTGCCTTATGGAGGCAGCCAGGAGAGCCTCAACCACGTGAGAGCCTGTATCCGCCATCTGCCAAACCACTGTGTGACGGATGAGAGGGGCCGGCCTGTGTTCTGGATGCTGTTTGACAAGCTGTGTAAGTTAAAGATGGCCTACACCATGCCAGGGTAGGGACGGGCCTGTCACCTCTTAGCCCAGTGCCTGCCTCTGATCCGAAGGGTGAGCTCTGTGGGTTTGCCAGTCTACTGCCATTTCCACCACCAGAACGAGGCCACTATTAATGCTGTGACCTCACTTGGCTTTTACTGCTTGTCTCAGTATAGAGAACATCTCTGTGCTGCTAATAGGCTGGAACAGAGTTTGAGTGAGTCAGGCTATTGACAGTTAAGTGTGTTGGATGACTGAAATCATACTAGAAAAGTATTTTTTGTTGTTGATGTGGAAAATGTAATAAATGCTCTCCTTGGTCTATAATTTCTGATTTCCTGGATGCTGCTTAGGATAGTTTAGCCCATTTCTGACAGCAAAGAGCAATTTGAACAAACACAAAAATAACATTTTCTGCAAAATTGAGGAATAAGCAAGCATTGCTGCTCCTTTATATAAAAAAAAAAAACATATGTGACTGCTTCTCTGTATGAAACAGTTGTGTAAGAACAATACAAATCTGTCTTTAGTTTGACCCTGGGGTGTTCTGAGCGATTTTTCTTGAGGAAAAGACACCTTAATCTGCAGATCTCCCAGAAAGCACTCCTGCACCTGGGACCCTTCCCTGAAGGTGTGCTGTTCCACTGCTGATTGCCTCTTGGTGTTTTAGCAGCAATGCACCATTCAAGTCTGCAGGCAACTTGACAAATGGGTAGCGATCTGAGCAGAGGGGATGCTCGTACTGCACCACACATCCTGTCCCATCCACATCCCCCAGTCCCGCAGTGGTGCACCTCTCCTCACTGACGCCCTTTCCCTACTCCAAACCAGCAAGCACTTCTCTCAATGTCAAACAAGTACAGCATTTGCTAAATACATGTTTATTGACGCATGCACATTGAAAGACAGTTAAAAGAGTGGGTAAGTAAACACGAGACTGTACTTCTCTGGCGCTGCATCTGAGCTGTAATTATACTCCAAATTGCACAAATTACTTTTTTTTTCCTTTTAATACTTTAAAAAATGAGTCTTTGTTTTTATGGCACTGTAATTGAATGTTTTTTTTTTCTTTTTTCTTTTTTCTTTTTTTGTTTTGAATTGTCAGTTGACAAAAACAAAGTGGGATTCAGTTCAAGGAAACTTTGACAGAGACTTTATTTTTTAAAGACATTTAACCTATTAGTTAATTGAGAAAAAACATTATTTGATCAGACAAAAAAATCTTAGCTTACCTGCAAATTAAGTGTGTGAATATCTGTCAAAAATACAAATAGAATTTATAGCTGTCTGTAACTAGGGTAGAATTTTCCTCAAAAAAAGTACTATAAAAATGAACCATGGCTGCCAAGAGATACTTAAAAGAATGGTGTGAAATATTTTCTGGGCCTCCTGGACAACACACAGAGCTATGTTATTATAAATAAGTAACCAGGGGTCAGTATTTCCAGACTTAAAACCTCTCTGTCCATGCACTCTACTCCAACAACTAAGATTTATTTATTGCTGTCCAAACATTTCTGCTTTATAAAGCTGGACTGCAGGTCTTATATTGCAAGCTGTCTACTGAAACATGAGATGTCTGCTCACCTACAGCACGAATCTATTTAAGTGCTCAACCTCCAATACAGTCAAAGAGGTGTAGGACGATTCAAAAAAGGCATCACTAGGTTTTTTTAATGCAAGCTGCATCGGCTGCAGAGCTTCACTCATCACACGGCAGGTTTGTGAGTCAGTTTGTGAGGCAAAATCTCAGAACACAAAGTACCTGATGGCTGAACTAGTTCTGTGGCTTCATCAGTATGTTGCCTGCAACTGCAACCGCCACTTGAGGACAGCATCCACCCACTGGTCCTCCTCAGAAACTGCATCTCGGAACAAGTGAGAAGCAGAGTGTCTGACGCAGCAAGCGATCATTCACCTTGGCTGCGTGTGTTGCTCGGACTTGCCTTGGTGCAGCTGTCTGCACATACCCCCATCACCACCCTCCTCCCCCTACCACTGAACCCCCTATAGAGGCATTGCACTCTGCCAGCCGTGGAGTGGGACGTACTATCGATCCTGCTGAAATGATGGTTTCTAAAAGGGAGCCAGTAAGCATGTCTGCACTCCCCTCCTCCACTGTGGAGGGGTCCTGAGATATCACCAAGCTCAGCACATTGCACCATCACCGTATGGGAAAATGGGATTTTCACTAGGAGACGAGCTGAGAGGAAGGTAATTCAAGTCGCCAAGCTATGTTCCCCACCAAGGATGTAAAATGAGCCATATTACCTTCAGACACCTCACACAGTGGAAAAATAAGGTCATTTTAAATGTCCAAATAGTTCCAGAGAAATCAGATGCTGGATGGGAAAATTACATGAATGCTGAAGTTAAGAAAGATAGGAGGAAGATGTTTACCTACTGTCACTTGTCCATGCATGCACATGTACCACCATGTTTTCAATGTGTATTATTATTCTGCAAGAAATAAAGCATTATTCTGAATTATAGATAAATAGAGATTTATGCACACTTGGCGATAACATGAATTGGATTCTAAACCATGAGCAGAAGGTATCTACTCCTAAGAAACCACTAGATGGCAACAGTGTCCCAGAATTTCCCAATACTAAGGTGAAATTTGGTGCACATGTCTGCTGTGAATCACACAAGGCTGCAGATTTAGAGGAAATTCAAAGGGGGCCCTTTTAGTTGCCAGAGTCTGGTACACAAAACAAAACAAAATAGTGGTTGAGAGTTGTTCACTGGTTAGTATTATGAGAAAAAAATTAATGTGCTTGTTTCCACTCCTTGTGCCAATTGATTTTAGTATGTTAAAGGAACTCCCTTTTACTTAAAATATTCATCTGCAAGATAAGCACCAGTTCTTTGGAATATGAAGGTCATATTCATGATGCATCCTCCTAGTCAGTTGAAATCTTCTTTCAGTCAACACACTTGAAATTCCCCAGGGGTCAGTGTGCCAGTGGAGCATTATTGTGACTCTTTGGGCATTAATGACTGATGTTTTGGAGGATCTCCTCTTGTCTTAATATAAGTCTCTGCTTATTTGAGGCCCTCTCAGTGAGCAAATAACTGACCTGAAGGTCAAGTTGAACAACAAAGTCCTCCAGTGTTTCAGTGCTGTGAGTAATCATAGTTCACTGGTGCTTCTGGTAATGTCTTGTTCCAGCTAAGTTGGTCATATGGGGTGAGTGTGTACTTGACTGACCTGACTGTGAATGATCAATTATGGTTCCTTGCTCTCAGGCATTATATGCATGCTCTTTGGACAGATAACAAAAGCATAATTCTTTCCTTGAATTCACTCTAGGACACAAGTACACAACAAAATGGAAATAATCTACCCTATAAAGAGACCAAGCACACACTGTGAGCCCACATTCAAGGTTTATGTCCCAAGCAGCTTTTTATAATCACTTTAAATACATCCAAAACTGCTCACCTTCCTGTCAAATTAACAAAGACATGAATGAACCATAGCAGTGTGGTGTCCTACCTCACTCGTTCAGCATGTTAGCCCTGTGCAGCCTGCAGTTTAGATTAAACATTAAAATGATCCTGTGGTGGGGATGCACCGGACTGAAGTTAGTTTTATGTAGAAAAGAGGTGGTAGGAGGATGTGACCGTATTAGTTATGGATGAACAAAATACAACCAACAATTATTAATGCAACGAGGACATCAACAAACGTGTGATTTTCGTCTTATTTTTTGTTTTTATTTTGTGTCAAGACTATGTGTGTGCAGTTTTCCTATAAAAAGGTTTTCTTATACTACTCTCTAATTTTTGTGTATGTACGTGTATATTCATGTATGCTTTTCCATCTACATACACATGAACGACGGCAATTTGAAATTCAGTTTCTTCATACTTATCTCCACAAAAGAACTTTTTACACTTTTTTTGTAACAATGCTACTACTACCACTAATTATACTAATACAACTACCACTGATAATATTTGTTGTTTTGTTTTTACCGAATACCAAATAACACGATTTATGGTGTGAGGGGTTTTGCCAAGGAAGAGTTTGTGAATGTGACCTAAATAGATTATTATTTTCTCAAATACGGGATACAAGTCGAGTTAAAGCTGCATTACCGCTTCAGACTATAAACGCGTTTTTTTCAGTAAAACTCGTAGAAGGGTCAGTTGCAATGGGTTTTAGATTTGACTGGCTTCAAATTGTGCATCGTGACTGTATTTACTAAAAACACACAAATCATATGCAGAAACTACAAAACCAATGTGAAGCCAACTTTGCTCGTGCTCCAAACGTCGATAGGGAGGTGCTAATCTAGCATAGCAGCTGGGAGCATTTTACCACGTGATGCGAGGGATGTTAGAGAGCAGCCATCATCATTTCACCTAATTCATGTCCAGCCTGATATGGTAAAAGGTAAGAAGACAAGAAAAGGGGAAACTACAATGGACTAGGTGAAGACTGAAGCAGCTCCCGGTCTCATCCACTCTTCTGTTTCTCTGCCTCTCGACTAAACAAGGTCTGTTTGCTATCTGCTTTTAATCCCCCCCTCTCCCCCTGTTTTCTGCTCATATGGTGGCTGCCGAAGCGCTTGTTTCGGTTTCTGTGTTTGTCTTTACATTACATTTACATTGTTGATACCGAAATCTACACCTGAAAAGCGTCGTCCCATTCCAGACGTCCAGTTTTGGACGCTGTAATTGCTTGTTTTGAGACTGTCTTCGTCGCTCGTTAACATTAGCCGTGTTTGGTTGCTGTTGAAGCTAACACGGGTTGGGCTTCTTGTTGTGTAACTAACGTTTCGAACGCGGTGGAGCTTCAGGTAAATAGAAACAATGGAACATATCAGCGGTTGAAAGTGTTCGATTCACGCGCTGCTCCCGCCTATGGTCGCGCGTGGACGTTGATTAAGCCAGGAGCACACGGCTACCTGGCCCACGAGAGCTTATGTGAAGATAATGCTGCTTTTACACTGGCTAGCATGACAGGCTATTATGGGTTAAATGTTCAAAGGCCCTACATACACTCAGTTGCCAGTGTACTTGCTGTGCTTTAACGTACCCTAAAACATACATAATGCACTTAAAGTTGTCTTAGATGGGTGTTGATTCAACTTTATGGTCACTCTGGAGGATGATGTTAGTAATTCTTATGGCTAATTCTGCTTGCATTATCCAAAGAGGTGTTTATAATATTCTGTCTTCATTGATATAAACAGGGAATAGTGAAAAGTGATATTTTCCACCCAACTGATGAGAATAGAAACAAACAGTATACACACACCTCTAAGAAATAATATAGTGCAATACAGGTCAATGGCACACTGAACTATGCCCCCCTATATAACTAAAATGTTGAATGAATAAAAACTGAAAGCTAAAGTAGTCATTCAGACAGGATTTAGTGTGAAGCTATTGGAAAGGCTGCATTTGTTTTTTTTTAGTCCCCATTAAACTGACAATTGAGAGTAGAATACAGAATCTGACATAAAGAAAATAAAAGGGTAGCTTAATAAGGAAAACTACCAAGATAAGTCCACTAAAGCTCTTTAAATGTGCAAACATTGTTCAGTTTAAATTTCATCATAGGAATGAAGAAAACTGATAGACTGTATATTTTTAGCACTCATTTCTTAATTACACATCCAGGCTTTGTATGTGTACAACGGATGACTTTGTCTCTGGTAAACCTTGAGCTTTATGCACTCAGCAGGTCAACAAACAGGCGAGGGCTTAAGTTCAGGTGGGCCCTGTCTAAATTGGGCCTTACAATAGAGACAAGTGTTTTCTTGGCTCAGCAAATCCAGCGAGCCCTTCCTCTTGCATTTTAATAAGCTCCAAACTAACCCAGGGGCCCAGGAACCCCAACCAGCCTAGGCCAGGATCCAGCCCAAATATATCCCCCCCACAAGCCACCTTTTATACTACTAACGGGTATGTTTGTTTTAAAGTCAAAGGTAAATTTGGGAAGACCTTTTTATTGTTCTGTTAGTTTTGATTTACTTGTGCATGTTGTGTGCGTTGTAAGGTGGCCCTTTGCCACGGGGAGAGGGAATGGTAAACTTCTGGCTCAAAGGAGTGTGCAAATTAACATGTTTCACTCTCCCTGAATGCTGGACAGGCATTGAAAAAGAGATTGTTTACATTCAGATGCTGGCCACCTGCTGCTTGCTTTTTCTTCCCTTCTGTTTTCCAATCACTGAAGAGACATGACCCATTTAAATGGTTGTTTACTTGCATTAGAAGAAGAGCCAAAGCACTTCTGAATGAACTCTTGTCTACAATTCAATTAGAGTGGCCTTCCCAGCAGCAGAGTTTTCCACATTACACAATGTTCACTTTCGCTGGCTGCAAGACAGGCAGACCAAAGAGCAGCAGTTGTCACACCTGCAGCCTCAGAAAGTCACTATCCATTTGGGATATTGATCTTTAATTTGTAGGGTGGGGTATTGGACCATTGCAGGGTCTTCAGTATAAGAGAATGCCTAGACTATTGACCTTAAGTCGTACAGCTGAATGTAAAACTTAACAAGATATTGTTTAATTGTTAGATTCAGGCTCCACAATAGATGCTCCATCACAGCTGTGGTCTATTGAGGTTGAGGCATTGAGGTACAGCACTGCAGGTATTCATCAGGCTTTTGTTGTCAACTTTCTGTGTTCCTGAAACAGTTTATGCCTCAAAAGAGCTGTGGTCCAGCAATGTTTCCCTTAACACGACAGAAGTTTTTTTTTTTTTAGGTCTTTAAGCCATACATTTTATTACTTCTTTTCCTGTTGCTCTCTGACTTGACAACCATATATTATAAAATGGCTCAAGTTTTTCCCCTCTTTTTCTCCTATTTTTGGAGGCAGTGGGAATAGTAGCTAAGAAAGCCTATGGACGACCTGGGATCCACTTTTGTGCTGCCTACATTTTTTTTACAATTATTAGCTTTTGAAAAAAAAATCAGATTTAATGATGGTTGTAATGCCATAAAACCAAATCACCTGTTGATGTTAATATATTATTATTAAATATATTTGACCTATATTTTTATTACTTGACCAAACATGGTTTGTTGTTTGATGTGTACACATCAGAAAAAAAGTTAAGCTGCTGCCAATGTGTCAAGCAGTTTCTGTTGCAGCAGCTTAACTTGCTTGAATTAGAAATTGGCAACATTACCACAAATGCTTAAATTAACTCCAGTTTGTCAAGAAAAACAAGGTAACAAGTCAAATGAGAACAACTAATCAAACAAGGTTTGAATGGTTTTTCATTCTGTTTCACCCTCATCCTGATTAGTCACAAAGCAAACAAAGAACATAATAACATGGGTGTTTACCAGTTACAAATGTAGGGCTCTAATCATTATGTAGATATAAGTGTTTCATAAACTGCTGATATTGAAAATATTGAGACCAAAGTAGCATGTCACTCCTCTGCCAGACATTTCTTAAAAATGAAAGGGTTACATTTTTAATGGCTCTTGGTTCTATAAAATCAGGCACATCCAAATTCCAAGAAAATGTATCACTGACATATTTTATGTACTTTTGCAGGTCTTCAGTTGTTTTAAATGATGCCACACAGAGCAAAGTTGGTATAATTATTTTTAGTTAACAGCTAATATGTGTAGTGTCTAGACATGAAATCCTGATCATGCAAATTGAATTTGTTGTGGTTAATTTTAGCTAAGCACAGTCTGGTCATGCATTTTTTCATTATATAGTACTTCATTTGCATAGAGTTGGTTTATCAAAAAACTGAATTTAAACATACTGCTTTCAAGCACAGCTTGTTTCTGCAAATTGTGTCACTGTAGGATAATCTGTGTTTTTTTTTTTTATCGTAGGCCAAAAACATTTGAAAGGCACAGTTTAAAAAATATATAGGGTGGGTATGCTGTGCTTCTCAATTCTTGAAGTTAAAGACTGAAGAAAGCACCTTATCAATTGTGCTTGCTGACATTTTTAGGCATATGTGTAGGCTTCACTGAATAGATATAATGATTTATCAAGGTATGTGCATTTTTTTGCAAATTATGGTATAATAAGTTTTAATAATAATAATAATAATAATAATAATAATAATAATAATAATAATAATAATTAATAATAATAATAATAATAAAAAATTAAAGATCATTCGAGAAACGGTTTGCAGATCAAGTAACCACACAGGAATGTGTGTTTTTGGGTAACACAACAAATCTAGAAGCTGGTAAAACAAAGTACTTAATCATTACTTAAACATTGCCTACAAATTTTCAATACAACCAGGTACATTAAGGTGATGGCTTCCATTGTACAAATTGTATTTCTCAATCTTTGAGTATTGAATATTTTGTGTTAGGTCAGTCTGTACAAAGCAGCTAAAACCTGTCAAATATATATTTTTTAACTGTACCCTGCAACTAACAGTTATTTTCATTATGGATATATGCTGAGTATTTTCAAGATTAATTCTGTCATCTATAAAATATCAATTAAT
Source organism: Acanthurus tennentii (assembly GCA_029783805.1). NCBI lineage: Eukaryota > Metazoa > Chordata > Actinopteri > Acanthuriformes > Acanthuridae > Acanthurus > Acanthurus tennentii. Next base: position 8,687,047 of record JAPZDZ010000002.1, on the reverse strand, counting down.
TCGGATATATAATCATTACAATGTCCCAGAGCCCAAAGTGACGTCCTCAGATTGCTCGTTTTGTCCAATACCCAATCAAATACCCAAAGACTCTTCATTTACTATCATTAATGACATTAAAGCATCAACAGATCTTAAACATCTAGATGTTGGAACCAGTAAATGTTAAACCCTAACCCTGACATTTTTGCTTGAAAATAACTTAAACAATAAAATGGTTAAAACGCCTGATTCCAATAAATAGAGCAACCTATTATTGCAGCTTTAGTATCTGTAAACAGTCTAATCTGTCATACTTTTTATTTTTTTCCCCAATACAAAAAATACATTTATGACTAAATGGCAGAGGCTTTTTGATGTGGTCTTTCTTGGTTGGTTCGACATTATAGAAAAGTGGTTGAGAGAGATAACACAGCTATACAGTCCTGATGTTCTGTCTGACTGCTTCATACTTAAGATGGCCTTCAGAGATTTATGGCCAAATACTGCCTAAGACATATCCACCTTCTTTCAGGATTAACAAAATGAGGCTGTGGTCAGCAGATACATGTTCTTGTGCTGTTGTTAAAAATAACACATCATTGTCAATCAGTATTTAGGTTTACATGTCAGATGTCTTACATCATGGACCTGGCCTACTTCACACTACTGAGCATCAAATGAGAACAAAGCCACTTTTGAGGCTGCTCAAGAGCCCTGCAACTAGTATCACTTGTCCTCTGTAATCCCCAAATAAAACTGAATCAAATTAAAGCACTGAGTGAACCTTCTATTAAATGTACTGTAACAATTCTTGCAAATGCTCTATGATGTTATTAAATCAGATGTACTATTTTGTTGCTATCAAATGGCATAATGTTAAGAATGAATTTCCAGTGTGCCTTATGTTTAACTTGTTTGTTTTTCTTTTGTGAAGGATCTGTTGCTAAGTTTTTCTCTTTCAGATAGAAAGATGGCTAATTAGCTCAATTAATAATTAACTTGTTTATCTTATTTGCTTTCATCTCTAATCTAGATAGGCTGCAAACAGCACCCGGTCTGACCTTTGTTGTTTGCATCAAGTGACACAGAAACACAAACCTGCTTTGGGGTGCAGAAGTACAGTGGAGGTGAGGGTCTAAGGCTGATTTCTCCCCCCATTTGTCTTTGAGGAGGGGGGGAGGAGGAGGTGGTGGTGGAGGAGGAGGAAGAGGGAGCTGCCATAATCACCCAGAGCATGGGGCAAAAAGTCCCAGGTGGCATTAAAACCATCGATATGCGGGACCCGGCGTTCAGCCCCCTGAAGCTGGAGCTACAGGCCCTGAGTCACACCAAGCCATCTCGACTTGATCTGCTGCTGGACATGCCACCTGCCAGCCCAGACATCCAGGTCCAGCACTCATGGAACAATGATGACCGCTCCCTCAACATCTTTGTCAAGGACGACAACAAGCTGGTGTTTCACAGGCACCCTGTGGCGCAGAGCACAGATGCAATCCGGGGCCGTGTTGGCTATACGAGGGGACTGCATGTGTGGGAGATCAGCTGGGCTATGCGCCAGAGGGGCACGCACGCTGTGGTTGGAGTGGCCACAAGTGAAGCACCCCTACACTCTGTTGGCTACACAGCTTTAGTAGGAAGTAACGCTGAGTCCTGGGGCTGGGACCTGTGCAGGAGTAAACTCTACCATGACGGCAAGAATCTCCCAGGGAAAAGCTACCCGGCCTTTCTGGAGCCAGACGACACCTTCATAATACCAGACTCCCTCTTAGTTGTCTTGGACATGGATGAGGGGACTTTGGGTTACATAGTGGATGGACATTATCTAGGGGTGGCGTTCAGAGGACTAAAAGGCAGGAAGCTGTACCCGGTGGTGAGCGCTGTGTGGGGACACTGTGAAATACGTATCCGGTACATAAATGGGCTTGATCGTAAGTGCAGACTTAAAATGTTTTAAAATGTTTCTGCCATTTTTAACTTTCATGAGTGACAGTGATTTTCCATATATAGTGATGTTTTACTTACAGCTCTTACAAACCCAGCGGCAACATTTATTGATGCAATAAACAAAGGTGTGACACTTCAGGTTTCATCATGTTGACTAAAGTAGGACATATTACTGCAGGGTTACTGTAGTGCAGCATTACTGTGTCAAGCTTGCATCAGCATAGCAGCGTATCTGGCTATTTTGTAAAGCAGTACATGTAAAAGCATGACATTATAAAAATAACATGACATTATTTGTATTCTTGAGTAGCAGTCTAGATTGATATAAATTAATATTTAACTGCTTCCCTTAATCTGTTATTCTCATGAGAATGATATCCCTGTGTCCTTATCTTAGTAAAGAGAAACGATAAAGGTGTGATCTGTTACATGCCCTAGTTAACTGTACTTTGCCTTTGTTTCTAAACAAGACTGTTGCCTCCATTATAGACATTGGTGTTTATCACAAAGAACACATCCAGTAGTCCTTAATCATGTTCATGTACAAACAACAAGCATCATCTTTGTCCCCTAGACAAATGTTAAAATGTAAAATGGATTTAAATTGGATTGATGTCAATTATTCCATGTTGATAGGGTCATGAGCTTTAAATGAGGACACATAGGTGCTTTTTTCAAAACATGTTGTACTACCCACATGTCCCAAGGTCTCTGTGCTCATTAGATTTTTATGTTTGGCTTAGATCCCTCGACCTACTTTATAGGCCTGTGGAAAAGAGGCAGTACAGATGCAGTGATAGGCGTAAAAGCCATTTTCAATTGAATGTAGAGAAGGGAAATCCCTGATCTTTTGCACTAATGTTAAAGACAATTTGTCCCACAATATGTAGTTAATCTTGTGCCTCTTTGGAACCAGTATGCTGTGTTGGCAAGCTAAAGCGTTTGGCTGCAAGTAAAATTAATGACTATTTTTTGTTTTTTACTGACCCAGTTTTTTCATCTACAAAAGAAATTACTAGAAGTAAATACCCAAAAGACTGGATATTTTTAAAAAAAGTATTTTTTGAAGGCTGAAAAATATTAAATTTAGCACATATTTAAAAAGTTTTAGTATCAAGATTTGACACTATATTTTAGTCTGAATCCTAGTCTTGTTTGTTTCTTTAGTTGTGCTGATTTTTGGATCACTATTATATAAATGTCAGACAGCATGTAGCTGTTGGTGTAGAAAGTGTCGTATGACTGCTTTAAGACCTGTATTTGAGATTTTTAGAATTTCAGGAAATTTGCATACTTCTGATAAGATTTCCAAAAGTATTATATTGGTATAGATACTAAGACCTCTGGTATTATATTGGCATTTCAATTGTTGGGTTTTTTTTTTTAAGATGCACACCCCTAAATGTCAGAATGTGAGTCAAGACTGTCTCACAATGGTTTTCTGACAAGCAGTGAAAACAAATCTCTTCCTTGACAAGTGACTCAAATGGTCAATAGATTACCAAAAATATTTCACAATTTATAGTGCAAGAGCTACGAGAAGACAAGTGACAGTTGGTAATACTGAAGGGAAATTGTTCTGTCGAACAGTCAAACTTCATTTTATTTTACACACTCAGAGGAGGGAGATCTACTACTCCACCCAGATTTGTTGTGACCACCACTGTGAATTTTTGCCCCTTTCATTTAATTATAGCAGATTTCACATCAGTGTTAATCAACTAATTATAACTGTTTTATCATAATTACAATGTAAAACTGACCAACGGCAGCATGGATGAGGGCAAAGATTTCTCTAAGTTATTTAAGAATATTTTGGTTAATTTCTATCATCGTCATGGCTCGCCAATATTATTATTTCTCCATGGCAGTGGAGGTTAAAGGTTGTAATACTGTTCAGTTTGCGTTAAGACTTTACTTTATCTCTCTCCTGAAGAGATATTCAGCCCTTGCTTATTCCTCTCCCCCTCTTGTCTCCCCCTCAGCTGAACCCCTCTCTCTGATGGACCTGTGTAGGCGTTCGGTGAGAGTGGCATTAGGAAGAGACCGTCTGAGTGAAATCCATAGACTGCCCCTGCCAGCCTCTCTCAAGAACTATCTGCTCTACCAATGATGCAGCTGACGGTCACAACACACTCAGCACACCCTTGTCTCTCTCTCTCATATTTCTCTGGGATCCTTCTGGGGTAGAACCCGTCTGACAACATTGCTCAAGCCTCCAGGACTGACTCAGCCTTCGACAAGTATGCTTCTGTGTCAGTGGCTGGATTCCTTTGAGTTTCTTATCCTGTTTTTTTATGACTCTTTGCAATTGTACTCTCTAACTTTATAAAATCAGGAATCACTGAGCACTATGCACATGCCGACCCAGACAATGCCCTGACAGTCACCATGGCGGTGTACCTCCTTTGGTTAGTAAGTTAATGTGGAGGCACATGGGGTCAGTATCTCCTCTGTGACCTCCAATCTCTATCATTATGAATTTTTTCTACTGTAGCTTTTAAAAATTTGAAGGTTATTGGTTGACCTAAAACAAAACTGTGCCATGGAAACTTTGAGCATTTGTGCAGAAGTGCACTTCCAGCATCCTACCACAAGGAGGCAGCACACACACACACACACACGTCAACCTGTGCATTCTCAAATTGGGTATCATAACATGAAATTGTAGTTGCTTTTAGAAATAAAAGTTTTTAAATGAATAATAATACGTAAATAAACTGAGGTTCACATAACACAGAGAGGAGAAGCTGATCACTCCGCAGTGAGTGTGTAGTTCACTGTGGACTAACGCACTGTGAGGCAGCTGAAAAGCAGCCCCGACCACTCAGTGCACTATCAGGTTTCTCTGCTGTACAGGAGACTGCCCCTTTGCTTACCATCAAGGCATCCGACAGGAACATCGTCAGCAGAAATGTTAACGGAAGGGTAATGTCACTGTGATTATTTGTAGCATGCATCTGCAGAATTTTTTTTCTCAATACAATCATAACGCCTTCTTTAAAAATCTTTTCCATCACTCCTGCTTTTTGTAGTGCAGTAGTTTTCAACCACATGCTGTCAGTGCCCAAATGAGCTGTTTTTTTTGTTTTTTGGGGTTTTTTTTGTTAAATTCAACCAGTTTCTCCATCAGCTGATTTCACTGGTTTGCACATATTCAGACACAGAATGGAAACTAACTAATGAAATAGCCTCTGAAGTGATTCGGTGGAAAGAAAACCTGCTCTTGGGTCTAACTGGCACATAGCTGAGAACCATTGATGTAGTGTTTGTGTTTTATGACATGTTAAGGGGAAAGAAAGGGGTTCGGGAAACAGACTGTTGGTGAAAGGCTTTGTGCCTGAATCAGCAAACTTCAGATTTAAAGCACCATAATGACAGAAAAGGACAATCTACAAAGTGCTGCACAAGTCTAATAAAAGAAGGTCAGATTGCCAACATATTGTCAAATGCCATATTGTAGATCTGTTGACTCTAGTATTTTTTAAATGTGCAGACTTGGTCCTTATTCAGCGCTCAGCTGATATGGACACACTGTGCCACACCTTCCTTTTCCCTGCTTGCAGCTTCCATTTTATTTGTATTTCTTGTTGTAGATTTGTTTGAAAGTATCTATTAAAGTTTATTTCAAAGTATCTGTTGCGTAATGTGCATTGTCCACAGATCAACCATGACAATTACATTTTAAAAAGGTATTGCCACTAAGAAATAAGTTAAAATAGTCTGAATGTTAATCCTTACAAAGGGTGCATGAGAACAGCAGGCTTCTTGTGGAATACAATGAATGCTAAATGGCAAGTGTGTGTTTTGCTATACAGATGTTATGTTCACCTACATTGGTGTTTTCACCTATTCTGCCTGATAAGACCTCATCTCGGGACAGAGTGGGTGTGTAAACAGAATGTGCTTCATAATAAAGCCTCACTCTTAGTTTCATACTCACACTGACCTGCACAGAAGACATTTTGACATGTCAATTTGGGATTGTTCATGCTTTCTAACTGCCATTGCCATGGGGATACTGAGGAGAGAAGAGCTGTCATTAATGTCATTCTTAACACATGTGAAACTCCTGTTGCGACAAGTCAGCATGTCTGCTGAGAAAAAGGGACAGTTAGTGAAGGACAATTTGCACTTTTGCAAACAGGCCATTAAATTGGGTGATCTCACTTTATTGAATCAGAGGACTAACCAGCCAAATAATTGAAAACATCTGTCTTGATGTGCAGGAAATAATAAGGTAATTTAAAGTGCTTACATAACACTCATAAAGGACATCAGGACAAGATATTAAACATGAGACTGTAAAAAAAAAAGACAGGATGGTTAAAATAGAATACATGATTAAACAGGAGAGTACAAATTATGGATCAGTAAAATTATTATCAAATTAATTTAATAAAAAGCTATTGCTTGCCCCAAGCTTTGACTTTGAAAGCACTGAGAGCTGGAGCAGATCTCAGGTTTTCTGAGCGTTTGTTCCAGACATGTGGAACATAAAACTGAATACTGCTTCGAAATGTTTAGTTTGACATCTGGGCAAAAGGCAGACTTGTCTCTAGGAGAGGTCCTGGTCGTTCAGAATGAAGCAGCATTAAAAAGAAAAGAGCTTAATAAACCAACAGCAGAATTTAAAAAATCAATTGCAGCTGCCCAATGGACGCGTTGGAGAGACAACAGAGGACAGTAATGATATACCAGAAATCAGCAAGCAGTGGTAATAATGGAGATTGACACATTATATAATTATTTCTATTTCTATTTTCTGTCCTGTTTATGAAGGAAATGTGCCCATAAACAACAAGCTAAAGGTGGTGAATATAATACAATCAAACAAAAAACAGATGCCCAAAGCTAAGGCTTTAAAACTACCATCACCTTTAAATCAATCAAAAGTCAGTGTCTACCTTGCATAGGTAATATAGTCATTTGAGTTACATTACATTCGAAGAAAAGAAGAAACACTGACACACACCTTAGATTATGCCTAAATGATGCCAACTTAAAAGTCAGCATAGATTTCTTCCCAGTGACTGCTGTAAATATTCACCAAATTTGGATTCAGGGTCAAATTAAATATGCAGATTCACACTGAAGTATGGTTGTAACTCAGGCAAACAAGCTCTATGCTTTTCAAATGATATGTATTTAAATGAAGGCAAGGCTACATGAACCAAACACTGAGTAAAACCAGTTTCTAAATGGGGCAGGGAGTGGTGGGAGGGGTGTTGGGGGATTTGAGCCTGATTTAATGTTGCATCAGTCTCCAACTACTTCGACAGTTTCACTGATACAGAAACTGAGAGGCTTTAATCCCTGTAATGGTTAAGCTCTTTTACAGAGGGCACAGGATTAGGTTCATCTACATTTATTTGCTCACATAAGCACACACACAAACACACACACATGTCATGGTAAGCAGTTGATTCAAAGAAACCCAGAGAGACTTATAACACAAAAACCCAATAGGGATTTAAATTGCACTTGCAACTAAACAAGGCCTGTATTTTTTTAAAAAGAACATTAAATAACTAAGAATGAAACAAAAGAGATGATGCAAAGTAATGAGAAAAAAATAAACACAGCTGTTGGAGAAAAGGACAGAAAGATTTGAGTATTTTCTGTCTTCACAGATTCAGAGCTGTAAGAACTGTCCTGTAGCTCTATGTTTCATATTTGGTCACTAGGTGTCAGCATTTCTAACTCCTACATTACCATATTTAGAGGTTAAATGACATGCAAGTGAATCATTTCTTATCACATGATTTTATTCTTTTATAACAAACAATTCCAAACAGTTAGAGGTCAGTGGCTTCTTTCTGAGGTCAAACACCATAGTAAAGGAATATTTTTAGGTTGTGTGAGCTCATCTCACCTTCATCCTCATCCTCATACTAAGCCTGCTGCTTTGTGATGACTGCCTCTTAGTGTATCACAAGAGGACTGCTATCTTAAAGGTTAGTCATTTTTAACCTTAATACAACAAAAAAAGGGCTTACAGAGTCATCAGGTTTCAGCTGAAAGGACAGAGCCCACCCACCAAAGTATGATTCAGAAGTCTGACCAAGAATTATACAGTGTGATTCATTTCAGAGACACCTCCACAGTTATCAAAAAGTGGGCTTTTGCTAACTGTTTCATGGGTGAAGTTGGTAGAAAAAGTTACATTCTGACTTTGATCATATCTGCTGTGTATCACTATCAGAGTAAGAGTATGTTATCATCTTTAGCAGTGCTCAACCAGAAAAAAAAACAGGTTAATCCTTATCTATGTGCTCACAGGCAAGATTGAACTAGTGAACCTGATTTAGTGCATCATTTTATATTTTTTATATATCATATCTGATCTTATCTTATCTTTTTGACAACTGGTCGAGTTCACCCACAGTCATTTTTGTCCACAATATGAAGCCCAGTGTGACTGATGATCAGATGTGGATGAAGTATTCAGATCCTTAATTTTCATACATGCACCATTACAACAGAGTTACAAATCCTGAATTCAATGAGCCAATAAATAATTTCTGCAAAATGTAGTCAAAGTTAAAGTACTCACTTCTTAGTAAGTTGCCCTTGTGAATATTTTTATTTGAATATTATCAGGTATATTTATTAAATTGCTGGTACTTCCATTTTATTGTGTTTGGGGCTATTTGCAGTTGTATTTGGTTGAGGTGACAGGAGCAAGTGTCACAAAATGATTAATGTGGCAGAGAAGAAGAGAAGAATAAGTTCTGTTGTGTACGTTTGAATTCATGGGTTAGACTTAGCTTATTTTGTGGAAGATTGGATAATTAGATCTCTTTGGTCCCAAAACAGCTGTCAATGTTTGACAGCTGCCAGCATTTGAATTCTAACATGGAGTTTCAACCAGGCAATGTTTTTGTAAGTTCTCATGAACCAAAAATGGAGACAATGATTAACTTTTCAGCAATGTATTATTTCTTAGAAAATTATGTTCTTTTGGAAACTGTAGCGTGAGACCAGAGCTGCAGTGCAAGTAAAAGTAGTGAAGTAAAAGTAATAGAAAAAACATGTTTGAACTTGTTTTAATTAAACAACATTTTTTTTAACAGACACTAAAATTACATAACGAATGTTGGCAAGATTTATACAAATAACTGAAAGCTTGTTTTGAAATACAGGAAATTAACTACATTGCTAACTCTGTCTATTTTTACTTTTAAGAATTCAGTACAAAGCTTTAAGAAAAAGTGGAAAGAATAAAAGTCAGATTCATTCAAATCCATTCAAAGAGCAAAATGAGTTGAAAATGAGCCAGCATATTTTGTTTACATGCACACTGCAGGATGAAAATTATGTTTTCATTAGGAACAAAAACAGGTTCAGCTGGTTTGACGACTGTTTTGGCCCAGTGACATGGATGTTATTTTTCAGACATGAAGACAAAAACAAGGTGCTATCAAGGACTGAGAAATTGTCTACAGGTTAAAAGCCTAGATATCCAGAGGGTCAGAGTGGAGTTTAAATTACAACTTTTATTACATGCTGCTGATTGGTAGACAGCACATACCATAATATCACATGTCTTCTATGCCACACATAACAGGTCACGGAGTCATTTGTCTTCAGTTAAAATCAAGGTCATTTTTGTTGTTCTGGAGTCTTCATATTGAAATACAGGAAGATCTTTGTCTCTTTTATCTCCCAAGTCCATTCCTTGCCAGAGTAGATATATCCTGAGAGCACTTAGGAGCTGCTGTAAAAACAAGTGGTAACAGATATTACATAATTCAGATAAGCATGCAGATCAAAGTGTACTTTTTTGAATGTGATGATTGTGCAGGATCTTTCAGTATCATAAATTTCAGATGTCAAAAACATGCCAGTCAGAGGTATAACTTGAGAATACAGTTTGTGCATACATACACTCCTCTCCAACCATCTTTTATCAAAGCTGATTTTTACAAATGCAAGACTTTATTCTCGTCATCTCATGCTCTTTGGTATTCATGATGAAAAAGATATCTCATTCTTACTGATGTTATTTAATAATATCTATCTAGTGTTGAGTGTTTAATGTTTTCGCAACCAATAGCTTGCTGCATGGATTACATAACCCAACATCCCACTGCAATTAAATGCAATTTTAAGGATATCAGAAGAGCTTTTGTCTTATTTAGAAACCGCTGAAGGTCAGTGGGACTCAGAAGTGTTGTTCTCAGGTTGTTTTCAGAGTATTGTTACTGGTATTGATTGTGCAACAGAATGAGAAAAGGACAAGGCACAAGGTGGAGAGCACATGTTCCTACGTCACGGACAACACCTCCGTCCGGCCCACTGACGTAAATGTGAGCAGCTCCCGAGGTCACCCCGCAGCCCGCTCCACCTCTGACAGCTTCATCGAGCCGGTAAAAGGGATAGGTCGATGAACAGCAGTAGACTGGCACCATAGAAACGTCACCCCTTCCTTACTCTTCGGTACAAACGCGGTTTTAAGAGAAATATAGCATGATTATGGTGGCTATTTGAAGAAAGAGAAGATGGCACAGAGAGACACGCTGCTACATCTGTTCGCTGGGGGGTGAGTCTAGTCGTATTATTGCTACTGTTTCTTACCAGAGTAACATTAACGCTGTAGCTCAAACTGTGATGTAAGTTTAAAAAAAGTAACAATACCTTAGGCCACACAATATTTGTTAGATAACTACCTTTAAAAGGCTGTATGAAACAAAATAGAATTTACTGGTTTAGTCAACGCATTTTGAGCATAGCGCCGCTAGCCTGCATGCTAACAGTGATATAGAAATGCGATTTAGCTTGTGTTAGCACAGAACGGTTTCTTTAAATGTGGTTGAATGTCCTGTTTCTTTCGCTATTTTCTTCCATAATTGGCATTTTTATGATGTAAAAAGACTGGACTAAGTTAACCAAAAACGTTTATTTTGGCTCTACGATTGAAATATATATATATATCAGCCTTCGGTCCCGTGGACAATGAGCCAACCGGCACCATCTATCATTTCTAAAGATCAGCTAGTTTGCTAACGTTGGATAACGTTAACACCGGGAAGCTAGCGTTAGCCTGTGAGATGCCCCTGTTCGCTGTTGGATTTGGAAGGTCGTATTCTCACTTTGTGTGACAACGTGATGTTTTTCATGATGTACATCTAAAACTGGCTCAGTCATGTGTAAATTGAGACACTGAGTGAGCGGTTAGCCAAATCTCCCGTCACAGTCATGTCTGGACGTGGCGCAGTCCTCGGTGTTATGTAACAGTGAAGCTAAACAACTGCCAGGACCACAGGTTCATGCTACCGATGCCAACAGCTCATAGACACCTGGCTGAAGAACAGCCTTTGTTATCCCCGAATATTAACATACAGTACTGTGATGTTAACACGAGCTGAATGTCATCCTGTTTGTGTCGGGATCACGTATAAACAGCAGAGGCTTCTTAAAATTGACGCCATTTTACCCTTGAGGTGGTGTAATGAGCCTGTAGAGGGCTGTGCACACAGTGTACTGGAGTTCATCGAGGCTGCTACTATTTTTAGCTCTAAATTTAATTTTAATATGCGAAATTGATCTACTGTTTTAGATTATAATTAGTCTGTTTGCCGTGTTGTTTTAATTCAGGTTTAGACGTCTCTATTATATAAACAGACAGTCTTATAACGTAAGATAAAAACACATAAAGGAAAATGCATTGTAACCTCTCGAGCTAACAGTTACTCGGACAACCAGCAAGTGTGTATGACAGCTTTTAACCGACTACTATTACCTGAACGATGCCAAGACCTGATACACTCAATTAAGTTTTATAAGCATACTCCTGATTTTTCACAACGCCCATTACCCTGCACCCATTTCCCTAGATTTCTTAACTTCGTGGTCACTGGTCATGGCCACAACAAGAGCACAAAGTTGCAACAGTCACATGTGTTTGTCAGATTCGGTTATGTAATGTGGAGAACTGAAAAAAAGAGTAAGTCCTCACAATTTCCAAGAAGTGAATTGGGAAAGATAGACTTATGATCAGTAAAGGGACAGTAATTAGGTCGGGTGTTACTTTTGCAAAGATGTTTGACTCTGTCCTTCAGACAAAAGCCAGTCCAGAGGCTTAGTCTAATCTATCTCAGACGTCTGAGCTTGTTGCTGATAAGGTTACAGACAGGTGAATAAAAATTTACCAGTAAGATCTGTAAAGAACTAAATGAATGAATTGTTTATGCTGAAATTGGAACAGTCTTCTGTCAGGTAAATAGCTTTTTTATAAGTGCATTTGGAGCATCTAAGATGAAAAATATCCTGTGCGCCACATGTGTGGGGTTATCTCGTGGGTATTTCTGCTGCAGAGCAAGAGACCAATCTTTGACCATAATTGTTCATTTCACTTGGTCAGTGATTCCTCAGCTGTTATGATGGAAAAAACTCTCCCCACACAAAGCTGATATTAATATCCTTGCAACTGAAAGACTTGCTTTACTCTTAAGAACGTTAACCATTGCATTACAATTACTGTATCAGAATATGCATACACTGATCAGTAGGAAATGTTTTATTTGTAATTTAAACATCCCAAGGTCCATAATCCTAATTTTGTGAAATCAATTTGCAGATGTAGTGGTACGGTGGGAGCCATCATGACCTGCCCCCTGGAGGTGTTAAAGACACGGTTGCAGTCCTCTGGCCTCACCCTTAGACCCGTCTTCCAGGTCCAGCTGGGCACCATAAGTGGCACTGGAGTAATCAGACCTGGGACTGTTACACCGGGGCTGCTGCAGGTCCTACGGTAGGATGTTTGTTTGTATTATCATTACGCAAACATGCTGTGTAGGCTGTCCCTGGGGGCATCAGTATTTTTCTCTTGCACACAAAGGGACAGGCTGTTCACTCTTCACAGCTGGGGCACTTTGCTGCTTTAACAGGAGTAATCTGTTGGGACAAGCATAATTGCTAGTTTTTGACTTTTTAAGTTACATGTTACAGAGTTAATACAGAGTTTTACCCTGCAGAGATCTCCCATTTTAAGTATGTATAAGTATAAGAGTCGTTGCATAACAATTAAAACAAAAACTTTGTTTGGAGTTGTTGATTTAAGGTCTGTGCAAATCTTGCTATTTAGTATGTGGAAATATTTTACAAAGTCTGTTATTCACTTTCTGCTTTAGTTGAAATCTTAAAATCAAGGCCTCTAATCCTGTTTTACACAAAGTGAAGTTTTAGTACACAGTGTCATCCTCTTATGTAGTGTCTTTAACCAGCTGTATGAGGTGACACACATTATGGATTTTCACCAGATCTTAAGATATGCTTAAAAATGTGGTGTCTGGGAAAGTAGACCTTGTATGACTGGTTGGAGAAGACTGGAAGCAGCCCCAGCAGTGGGCCATGAAGAAGGGGTGGGGTTAAACTGGAGAATCGTGTCAGTGTTGTATTACACTCAGATGGCTGGGGGTACACTCTGAACTGAATCTGGAATGGCATCTGCAGTATGTGTACACTAAAAAAGTTACACTTGCCTACATCATTGCCACTTGCCAGATCATTTTAAGAAAACAGATGCATTTCCTTGCCAGTTTAGGTATGATAATAGTATTTCAACTTTAACTGTTACATATAGATTTTTTTAGAGCTATTTGAGAGTTTTCTTTGCTTTTACAGATTAAAAGTTATACAAAAAAATATCAGAAATATAGCCCTAAAACCCTTTTCTCCAGCCATGAAAACTTGAGACAGGGTTCATTAATTGTGTTGTTAAACGCATCTTTGTTTCTAAAGAAGTGTTTTGTATCAGTAAGATAGAAGTGGGATGCTTCATCACTGCTTGTAAGGAGAGGTGTGCATTACACAGAGTTTTTTCCCTCTGTGTCTCTCTGATGTGTGCCCCTGGCACATCACACTGCTTTTGAGAATGATTGTCAGTACCTGCAAAGAGTTAAAAACACCCTGTGGGGATGTGGCTGACATGACAAGCCAAGCACTGCCTGGGGAAATGGCTTGAGTGTAACAACGTTATGTAACACCATCTCAAGTAAACAGGAATAAAATGACACATGATGGTGCAGGAAGGAGGTTTTATTACTTGTTCCCCCTAATAGAACTGGTAATAATCTAACACAGGCCACTACTTTAACATTTGTAGAGACAATTAAAAACAGGTACAGTGGTTTATATGAATAAACCTATGTTAAATATGTTATTGTATTTCATAATTAATGGTTGTTTTTATTTATTTGCCTATATTTTTTTCAGGTCAATTCTTGAAAAAGAGGGACCAAAATCACTTTTCCGGGGCCTGGGGCCGAACCTTGTCGGCGTGGCCCCCTCAAGGTACAGTGAAATCAGTGTCAGTACGTTTTGTTTGTTGTTTCCTGGTTTCTCATGTCCTCTCTGTCCTCATCTATATCATTTTCCTTCAAAGGCGCAATGAGAATGACTTTAGTAAAAAACAATGTACAAACTCCAAAAATAATCTCCCTTAATCATTACTTACAACCCACTAGAAGTGTGGAGGTGTCCTTGTCTATCTCATTTTGCCTTGTTTATACCTTGTTCTGGTATCAACCTTTGGGTCGGTGGGTGTGTAGCCCTCAGCCAATAACAGGGTGTAAGAGCTAAAAGTAGTGCACCAGGCTGTGATCTGGTAACCATGATCAGGGGTGTGTGTGCTTTCAGTGTCACTAAGCCAATAAGGAGGGGCCAAATTTACTATATATATAGAAAAAAACACCCATAACCAATAGATTCTTCTTTCTGCCTTTAAAAAAAAAATACTGAAATCATTCCATGTGGCAGTCCCTTTGTTAATGATACCTGCCTGTTTTTGTACAGGTTAGTGATAACACACAAAGTGTCCTTGTATTCGAAAGAAAAAACAAAGCAGATGTAAAGAAGGAAACATAGTGAAGCAGAGGGAAGATTTCTCCAGAGACTTAGTCTTTCCACAGGCTGCTAACTAAAGAAAACAAAAAAGGGAGACACTCTGTACTTTAATGGTTGAAGACATTAACTGACCACATAAACAGGAAGCTGTTATCATGGCTCTGACTACAGAGTCTCCCCCCACCACACACACACACACACACACACACACACACACACACACACACACACACACAGCCTTATAGAGTTCTGTTAGCTGTTTGTTTTGTGCTGGCCTCATCATTTGTCATCATGAGAAAGCCTCTGTTTTATTATTTAACTTGAGACAGATGAGGAGACAAAAGGCACCTATGTATTGAGATTTGAGTTTCACAGAGTTCAACCAATGCAGCAATGAGAACAGCTGGGTAATAATTGAACTGTTTTTCATCGTGCGTCATAGGGAAAGTTCAGCTTTATGTGGGGACACGTGACCTTTCAGTATCACCTTTGTTCCATTTTATAGTGTCAACAAATGGTCGGTACTTTGCTCTGTTCCTCTGGGATTATAATCCAGGAAGGAAACTCTTCTGTACAACAGTAATTGCAAAATGAACAGTTCTAATGCATTTAGCACAAATTGTTTATCAGACTTTGAGACTCTGTTTAACTAAAAAAGGTCATGGGTTGCATTTACTTTCTGCACAGTTAATGAGTAGCTGCAGCATGATCCTTTGCTCAGTCATTCTAACTGGCCAAGTTGGACAGGATCACATTCAGAGCAGTTCTGTGGGCATCTGTGGTTGCCCAGTGCTTATTCAGCCCATTCTGGTGCAGTGACAGTTTGTTCCAGAAGCCAAGTAATGATAGCCAGCAACCGGGAGCAGACTGATCTGGATTCACTCTGTCAAAGGCTGTCACAAGTCCCAATAGAATAATTAACATAACTGACAGCTGTTATAAAACTACAGTCATATTAAATAGAGAGCCTGATATGTTTTTTTTAGGGCCGAGACCGATACAGATTATTAGTAGTCAAGGAGGCTGATAACTGATATTTGGAGCCGATATCCATATCTGCTCTGGGGAGCTTCTCCACTCGGCAAAACTTTTTCTTCTCTCTGCCTTGTGTGAGCACTGTGCATGCACAGCTTTCACTGCTGATTGGCTGTTACCTGTGCCTTGGCTCTGTATGTAACCAATCAGATGGTGCTGTGGGTGGGACAATGCTGGAGACAGAGTAGTGACTGCAGAGAGAGAGGTGCTGCTGTGTCAGAGCCAAAGTAGCCCAGTTTTAAATTGATCTCTTATAGGTTGTTCGGATCAAAAAAAAAGGCCAATGTTGATATGCGTCAAAATGCTGAATATCGGCGCTGATAATTGGCCCGGCCAATAATCGGTCTATCCCTAATATTAAACGCTGTGTGTGTTAATCTTTACAGCTGCTTCTGTGTAGAGTTCTAACGAGTTTATTCTGTGTTTCAGAGCCATTTACTTTGCTGCATACTCCAAATCTAAAGAGCTGTTCAATGGACTGTTCGTCCCTAATAGTGGTATGGTGCACATGTCCTCTGCTGGAACTGCAGGTGAGCAATCTGCATGTCTGCCTTTATCACATACATGTAACAAACAAAAGATCAAGGGCAAACATATTAAATTGAATGCTTACCTTTGTCTACACTAAATACTGAAGCACAATGCCAATATTAACCATTTTTTGAAGTCTCTAAATTAACTTTTCATGCTACAGAGGTCATATTTATTATGTAGCAAGTTAATCTGACTGCATTATATTTTGCAGATGTTTATGTTTTTGCTTTTGTGCACTCATTTTGATGAATTAAGAGTGCAAGACACTATTTTATCTATAAAACTTGATTCTAAGATACTTAGTGGATGAAGTGAATCCTGAGTCACTCTGCAGTATAAAACTGAACATGTTTCTTTTATCCTCCTGTCCTCAGCTTTCGTTACTAACTCTCTAATGAATCCCATCTGGATGGTCAAGACCAGGATGCAGCTGGAGAAAAAGTGCGTAGACTTTTATTTCACCTGCCCTCTTTGTACTCAGATTCTTAGCTCTTGTCTGACCACAGTGTTCTGTCTAAGATCTTTGTAAAACAATCTGGCTTATTTTAGGGACTTTGTGGGTGGGATTGTACTCCATATAATGTGACCTTTTAACAGAAACCTTGAACATAGCCCCCCTTCACTGTGCCGCCCTTGGGTTATACAATGTGCAAGACTAAGCATATGATCTGGCGCCATAAATACAGTGCTGACGCACTGTCCCGTGTGCAGAAGAGGGTCTATATTTACATTACCCAGTATAGGGCAGTAGTATCATGTAAGGTCACAGGAGCAAGTCTTTTCACCCCATCTTCCAAACCTGCAGTGACGAAGTTTTTTTTCTCTCCCTCCTGGCAGTGAGAATAGGTACACAAATACAGTCAACATTCAAAAAGAAAATCAATCAACGCCTAGCAAATAAATCATGGCCTGATGACGTAAAATGTCTTTCCTGCGAAATACAGAGATTTCCTGGTACTGACTCACCTAATACGCATTGTGCATTAGAACTCATGTGACAAGGAAGAGATATTTATTTTTTGTTAAACTTCAGCACTCCCACTTTAAAGAACACTTGTCCCTCAGAACAAAAGGATGACTATGAATGAAGGGGAAAAGAAATGAATATTTAATTAGTTATCTCTAGTTACTCAATCAACCCCAAGAGAAATCTATGATGTTAAATGGTTCTTATGTGGTTGAGTGCTGATCTTCTTGATTATCTGTTTATTATGGGACCAGACAAGTTTTGATCATTTCTCAAGTAAAAAAAAGTGCAAGACACCTGCTTTCCTTAAAAATAATATCGGACTTGAGCTGTTTATTGGGGTCCAGTAACAAGAGATTGTCAATAATTTCTTTGAATGTAGGATGAGATTTTGGTACTAATGAGCCTGATGTCTATGACTTTTTAGAGCCAGGGGAGAGAAGAAGATGAATGCATTGCAGTGCGCCCGCTATGTTTACAAAATGGAAGGGATTCGGGGCTTCTACCGAGGCCTGACTGCGTCTTATGCTGGCATCTCGGAGACCATGATCTGCTTCCTTATCTACGAGACACTAAAGAAACACCTCACAGAGAGCCAACTCACCTCCCCGGGCAGTGAAAAGGAGAAAGGAGCATCAGATTTCTTGAGTTTGATGATGGCAGCTGCTTTTTCAAAGGGTTGTGCGTCCTGCATAGCCTACCCACACGGTAAACACTTACATTCATTGTTTGTTTGTTTGTCTCTTGCAACACAGCAACCTTGATGTCAGGGAAAAGTATTTGTTAAATGACTAATGTCTTCTTTTGTTTATATCCACAGAGGTCATCCGCACAAGGCTGCGCGAGGAAGGCAGCAAGTACAAGTATTTCTTTCAAACAGGGAGGCTAATAGCAGTGGAAGAAGGCTATGCAGCTTTTTATAGAGGACTCATTCCACAGCTTATCAGACAAATCCCCAACACAGCCATCGTTCTGTCCACTTACGAACTCATTGTCCATCTGTTGGGCGACTAAAGGTGAAGAAATACCTTACTAGCAGAAAGTGGATACCACAGAAAACCAGAGACACAGAAGGAAAGAGACTCTTGTAAAGGCAGCACAAACATTTTTTAATGTGGTGCTACAAAGACTTCATGGTAGAACTGAAGCAGGTTGTACTATTATCCAAAGAGCTTAAAGCATTGTTTTATTGAAAGCTTGTCAATAGGAGTTTATCCAAATAACTCAATAAGTCATGGTACTTTGATTTAAACTCCAAACCTGTGAAAAAAGGTCATCTTCTTAGAGGACTAGTGTTAAGTTAACTAAATTATTTTATGTTTTGTTATTTTATGACAGTGTTTGTTTTCTTTTATCAGTGGTAAATGTACCAATACACAAGACTGCAGGTTGACCTACTTAGTTAATAATGGGTATTCAGATTAAGTGCTGTTAATAGTGCTATAATGACCACAAAGATCGTTTTGAGATCTATTTCACAAATACAATGTTCTGGTTTTCAAGTTTGAATTACAGAGAGAGTTATCATATTTTTCATTAATATATAAATATAAACATATATATTTACAGGCTTATCTGTATGTTTTCTTTGTGAATAAAACAGTCACCTTTTACAATATAATGAAAATTCTGATGCTTATTTGACCAGTGGTTCAATAAAATGCATCAACAAACTACATCAGTTGATGGTTGACCCTAAAAACTGACCAAGTGTCTGTTAATACAAAAATGCACCTTTACTGTATTGTTAGCACATGTGCAGAGCAGGGTGTTGCCCTGTAAACATGGTTCAGTGATTGACAAAACCAAATTTGTGAGGGACTAGTTAGTCAGTTCTGTTCTTAACTGCAAATATTCTGATTAATTAATTAAGGACTATGTTTTTGGTCAAAAACTGAGATTATGGCTGAAAATGCATCTGGGTGGAACCTGATTGTAAAAGGTGTCTTCAATCAGTTTTCTTTAAGAAATATAAGTTCCTCCCATTTTTTGGACAATTCCAATTCCAATTTCCACATACAAGCCTCAGCAAATCTCTGAAATGCACTAACTGTAAGTCTCTTATTTGCTCCCTACTTAACAAAGCATACATCTTTGCAGTTTTTAATCTTTTTTTCCCCACGCACTGTTAATTGCTGACAGTGTTGTTGCTTCATTTGCAGTTTCAGAACTGGAAGAAAGTCTTTACCATAATGCCTAAAAAATGCAATTAACTCTTTGTCCTTTTTAATAATCTATTGTTTTATATTTTTTAGTCATAGTTGAAGTTATCAGGTTCAATCGACAAGAAGAAAGTGAAAGAAAAATACCAATTAGCCTGATTTAAATTCAAGTACGTAGAACAAAAAATAGCTGAATGCAGTTTTCAACTGAAGAGTTTTCTTGATGTTCTTGTTTAACTCAGTTACACTTATACACTGCCTTCATGAAGTCTGAGAGGAGTGTCTGTTCACAATGACAAATAATTCATACTGGATGTAAATTTGATAATAATATGAAGTGCTTAAAATGCAAACACATTTGGTTATGATGCAAAAAGCCACCCTGGGTCACAGGAAAGACTGGTCATCAGTGACAGGAGAAGTGTATAATATGAAAAGGAAAAAAAGGTTGTTTGAAAAAGTTAGTCACTTTTCTGACAAAAGTATTTCAACAACTCAGAATCAATTCGAAATAATGAAATGTCTCTTTCCTGTTGTGGTTTTGGTTAATTTTGCCACACCAGCTACTCCCCTTTAAAGGAACAGTCTTATGACCAAGCACTGGAGCACTGCAGAAAGTTATGTAATGTCTTTGACAGTGACAGAGCTGCTGGTCCCGTATAAACACCCATTCCTCCTACTCACTGTATAATGTACAACAGGGTTAGGGTACTACAGGTACACAAAAGGCTAATATGTTACAGTATAAACATTGTAATGAGGGATTTGAATAGGAAATATTTCACTAATGCTCTACAGATCAGTTACAAGCACATATAGAACCAATTTGAGGCTGTCAGGTTAGAAATAAACCCCTTTTTGCTGTTGTTTCTCTTCCTCACTACTAAAGAGCACTTGGTTTTCAATAAGTCACATGTTCTACAGCTACTCATGTTGATAAAGGCATCAATAAACGACCAATAAATTATGACCATGATCCATCTGTTTTTTCAGTATGAAATTTCCTGTGTCTCCACAGACAGGAAAACTTCTTTCACTAATGCTGTAAATATCGTTTATGACCCTGATACACATAATATTTCATGTCAAAGTTAGATAAAATCTGTACACAAGGTCTTAAATTAATATAAACAGAATTAATTTGCAGCAAAATTAAATATGTTTTTAGCCAGCATGTACAAACAGAACAATCACAGTGACCAATAACATCAATCAATGTAAGCAGTCAGGAATGTGTTATTGTTTTAAGCCAGACTTGAAAAAATATCCTCAAAGTTTTAATAAAATATATATCAACCACTATTAATGCAATCTTTAAACTCTTTTAATGGGTCATTTATGAGAAGGTGGTAGTCTGTATAGTTTTTCTGTGCTTGATTATGCATTGGCTCTAGATTTTCTATGTGATAATGTAACCAAAAATATTACTGACCCAAAAAAAGGGAAACAAAATCCAAGACACTATTTTACATTAATGTATCATGGTTTACCCAAGCCTCCAACTGGGTGTTGGAGTAAAGTAGAGACGGTACAGACAGAGGCAGTTAAATGTCTCAAGACATGATGACACAATGTGTTGTGTGGCTGAAAGCAAAGAGGAAGGCAGGGCCATAGAAATTAAACAGTGATGTGGCATTGTGAAAACATAGCCTACACAGTACAAACTACAGATCTGAGTTCACACTAATCAGTATAAACCAAATCAAATCCCCTGAGAAATTTTAACAACTTTTAAAAAATTGATTAAAAAAAAGAATAGGACTTTTTGTTCAATTCCAAACAAGACATTATTTGAATTGTTTTCAGAGTAAGGATCAGTAGCCTTATTTTTATGTGTATGTATCGATGGTATTTCCGTTGAATTTTAAGATTTAATTTCTTCAGATGTTTGTTTGTTAGATAGGTCGAAGGTATGATTTTAATAAATACCTTACACAATGACTTTGTAGGACACAGGATTTGCAGCCAAGCCCCTATCCAGAGCAGGGAGTGGCCCAGAAAGCTAATGGATTTAAACGCTTATGGTGACCTCTGTCTGCCGCAGGGAGAACGGCTCAGTACCGGGCTCAGATCCCTGACTGTTGACGTTGAGTATGGCGGCGTGACGGTATGTAACGTTAGCTTTCCTAACGTTTTCCCGACCAGTCTCGTGGACTTCATGGTTTTGTGACAGCTAACCGGACTTATCAGCAGCCTCACCCTGTCCCGAGACAAGACTGCTGGATGCGTCAACTTTAGCGCTGCTCGTTCTCGACAATGTGTTTAACTAACGTAACATCACACCCGCGCCATAAGTTTCAATTGGTCAAAGTTGCTTAGCCGTTAGCGGTTACTTTAGTTAGCCAACCTCAGCCGTTGGTTGTAGCACACAGGCTAGCTAATGTCATAGCTTCCAACGGCTGTCAGCATCGTCACCACGACAACAGGCATCCTTCCCACCCGGCCGTCTGATGGAAGGGTGAGGGGGAACGATGCTGAGATTCCTCCATATCCTTTTTACAGGTAAGTCGAGGCAGCTATTAATGGTTAGCTAAGCTTGTTTGCCAGCTAACTAGCTCTGAGGCAGGACCCTTGAGGTCGCTTATGGCTCGTGTGATTATGCAACGGGATAACTTAACTAGCAATTACTTGAGCTTTAGTCAGCACTATTACACTGCATTCAGCATGGAAGGGGGTATGTAATTTCTGACCAAGTTGTCATGTAACTAATTATATTATGGCTCTGCTCGTATGTTATGTTATTATTGTACACAGTACAGTTTGCCAATTTGTTGGGTCCACTCGTTTAAAATGAAAGCAATGTAACACAACAGCCCTATTAGATTTAATTTGTAGTGTATTATAGAGGTTACAATTTTAATGCTGTTTAGAGAGGCATTGGTTGAAATGTAACATTATTAGGAGGCTTTAGTTTGTGGTCCTGCTCACTAGCATTGTGTTATGCCGAGAGGTGTTATATTTTGTACATCCTCATGCTGTAGCTGAATGGGATGGAGAAGGTATTCAGGCTTCTCTCAGTGTAATGCAACACAGCTCAACAGCATCACTAACCAGATCCCATAAAATGATTGCAAAACTTAATTAACATCTCTATAAATACCTGATGAAAGGGGGCATTTATTGCAGAAGTTTTATTGGGGGACATTCAAATGGCTTGTCTTAGATATATCAAATAAAGCAGTGGTTGAGAAATAAAACTTCTTTTGTTGACAAGTTGATGGAGTTCAATTGTATTTTATTGATAAAAGTTCCATATAATTTTCTCACAGGTCTGCTTAGTGTTCTGTGGGATGGAGTAACTGCCTTTGGTAAGCCTTGAATCAATAAAAACCTGCTAAACTTTCAGTCAGTCTTGCACTTCCTCCATCTAAGTAATTCTGTCTCTGACTCACAGGTGGGGTCAGACTTGTTGATGGGGATAACAAGTGCTCTGGTAGAGTTGAGGTGCTCCGCCATGACCAGTGGGGGACTGTATGTGACCATGGCTGGGATCTCCGGGAGGCTGATGTGGTGTGCCTGGAGCTGGGCTGTGGCTTAGCTGAATCTGCCCTTCATGGTGCAGTGTTCGGTGCAGGCAAGGGAGAGATCTGGCTCCGGCATGTGCAGTGCTCCGGACATGAGTCCAGTTTGACTCGCTGTGCCGTTGTCCTTCACAGTAACTTCTACTGCACCCATGAGAATGATGCAGGGGTGAAATGCTCAGGTGAGACTTCTCTCTAGCGTGTGCATTTGCATTTAACAAGGAACACTGTCAGATGTTTGACCTCTGCTGCTTTGTGTTTTAGAGGCTACTCTGATTATTGACTGGTTAGGGACATGGATAAAAAATTTCAGAACACAAGCTGCTCATCAACATGCTAACTGACAGCCGGAATAGAATGGTGTATTAGGTCATTCACATTTTATGACTTCATGACAAAATTATCTGTCTTTACCTTCAGGTACCCTTTTAACGCCCACTCTCACCCTGCTGTCGCCTCACACTGTGTTCTCTCCTGGAGAGGCTGTTCGCTTCGGCTGCAGTGTTCCGCTTGGTCACCACCTCAGTGATTTCCATCTGTACAGGCATGGAGTGTCCACACCTCTGGTTACACAGAGGGCAGACCAGACCCAGACAAGAGTGGAGCTGACACTGTCCGACATAGAGGCTTTCCATCAGGGCAGCTACAGTTGTCGGTACAGGATCAAGGGCGGCTTTCCTTCTCAGCTGCTCAGCTCCCCTTCTAGTAACTCCATTAACATAACTGTTGGTAAGTCATAGCAAAAATGGTTTTAATCCAGGGGTGGGGAATCTTTCCTTTCAAGGGCTATTTAGGTTTTAATATCACCCTTTTGTAAACCATGCTAAATCACTGAGTGCACAAATCACACTAACCTTTTTGAAATAACTGGACCTGTTTTTTGATTTGGCAAGCTGTCAGATTTCAGATGGTAGCGATGATGGTAGTGATGACAATGAGGATGATGATTATGATGATGATGCTTGCAGCTTTTCCTTCCAGGTTTGGGTCAATCAGATAATTGTAGGTTATCTGTTTAATGGTTAGTTCATATTAAACAGCGTGGCAAATACATTCAATTCCTTTTGTCCTGTCATCTCTTGTCCTTGTCCCGTCATCTCTCACCAAATGTCTGAGAGAATGTTTTACACTAAAGAGCATATTCAGATTTCACAGCAGGTTTTTGCTCTTGCAGTAGTTGGTAATTGCAGTGTAACTGCTTTGCAGTTGCCACAGCCTTAAATTTACTTCAAATGATTTCATGTTTTAAAGCAGAGAGCTGACGAGCTGGCTGTGACCTTGGAGTTTGAGGTTCCCCATATCTGGTGTAAACCATATTATTCTGTTTCACCAGTGCATAGCACACTGTATTGTAGTCCAATCTGCAGTACATTAGACTTTTGATATTCTGCTTAACTGAACCTTAGGAGGTTGTACCATTTTTTTCTCCAAGTCCTTTGCCGTCAGTGAGCTTTGATTCAGGTTTGTTACATTTCATTTTCTTGATTGCAGCAAACCAGACATTTCTTTGAACTTTCAATTGCATCTTACAGTTTCCTTGACACTCACAAAGTCACTCCTTATATTTTTTTAAGCAGGAGAGGGTAGCACTCACAGGCTGCTTAATATTCAGCACTGTAGTCATGGGTTCAAAACGAACACAAATACACAGCATGTTTAAAAATAAGTAAATTGAGTAATTAAAGCTTAAGGTCATGTCAGTCACAAGCTATTGTGCAGCCAGTATTGGACTGATTAAAACAGAAGATTGATTAAAATGGTTCTGTCAGTGGCATGTGAGACAAAAGGCTGACAGCCATGGCTGGAAGGCCTCCTCTGTAGACATTCATTTAGCCCTGTCAATGAGCTGAAGAAGACCAAAAAAGATCCAACCAAAATAAACAAGGACCCTTAGAGCTGAGGGCGTTTATTCCACGTAATTTTCTGCCACTCTATAATATATATATTTTTTTTTTATTGCAGCACTTTTGCTTATAATCATTTCATCTGATGCTCTATTTTTTCCATAGTTTGTATAGTCTTACAGGCAAAATATTGTTTTACCTCACAGGTCAAAGCTTTCTTCATGTTAAATGCACTTTTTTTATTTCTAAATTCTGTAAATATGTAATAAC
Organism: Acanthurus tennentii; assembly: GCA_029783805.1. Classification (NCBI taxonomy): domain Eukaryota; kingdom Metazoa; phylum Chordata; class Actinopteri; order Acanthuriformes; family Acanthuridae; genus Acanthurus; species Acanthurus tennentii. The sequence continues at coordinate 8,661,939 of JAPZDZ010000002.1, read as the reverse complement.
TAAATCAGTTTCTTTTTGACGGATCACAGTGGAACTCCTGACTCCTCACCACTGGTACAACACGTCCACTGAGGCCCCGGCTGGTTCCGTCCTTAAAGGCCACAGTTTTAACATCACCTGCTCCACCCCTCAGCAGTACCCAGGAGGTTCCTTCCAGCTGCGTCTGATCCGCTCCAATGGCACAGTGCGCCAGTCCTTGCCTGCCCTCACTCCATCTGTCACTTTCACCTTCCCCAGTGCCCAAAGCTCCAACGAGGGCTACTACTACTGCCTGTATCGAGTCCAGCTGGGTGGTCGCACATTTGTCTCCAGAGAAAGCCAGCCCCTGCCTATAGCCATCAGAGGTGAAACTAATATCACATGGGTGGACCATATGTTGATAACATAAGAATAATATCAATTTGAAATGTGTTGTAAAGCTGAGTGGCTAAAAATTCCATCTTTGTAAACCCATCCATTAACTTTCAGGTGATTCCTTTCACCCACAGACCCGGACCCTGTGCTGAGTCCAATGGTAATCAGCTGGCTCGTTTCTGGCCTGACATTTGTTGTAGCCGTCATCATTATAATCATCGTGGCCAAGGTACTGTGTAACAAGGAGAAGAAGCCCTCTGAACTGGAGCGAGAGACCAGAACCTGTAAGTTCCTCTTTCCACCAGAAACCTCTAACCTCAAACTATTAACAGATGTGAGACAACATCTGGTGTGTATAATCAGAGTAACTGATGTTCTTCTGTCTGCAGGTGTGGACAACACTTATGTTGCCTTATCAATTAACAAGCTATGATTGGGTGTGCAGGCAAAAGGTAAGGTATATACTTACATTTTGTGCCTACAAGTTAGTATTAATCTCTCTTAGAAGTGTCATGTTTCATTGTTTTGCTACAGTAAATCAAAGGGGATTCAATATTTTGTGTTTTTTAAAGTTTGTTTTGTCTTCATTGTTCAAGTTTTGCTACAGTGCTCTTAGACCTTATATATACTGATGTATTTATACTAACATCAGCTGAACCTCCTTTGACCACACAAGAAATCTCTGTCAAACTAATTATGTGACTTCTGGAACTAATTGGTTGTAGGGATGATTTAGGTGTGATTTGTGAAAGGGATGAACACTAATGCAAATCTGTATGAATTTTGTTTTTTAAAAAGATCACTTTGTAAAATCAAAGGCTCAATTTTTCATTAATTACTTAAAAAAAACATTAAATTGAAATTAATTGTTGTGAAAAAATATTAAATTCTTTTTGATAGCCGCAGCAATATTCTTGTTTCATCACCTCTGCCCATACACCTAGTTGTTCAAGACTAGTGAAATAAAGTGAATCCTTTTTTGTTTCTCCCTTCATAAAGGCATAAACAGAAAAAATGCTCACATTGAGGATTTGGTCGGCAGGCGCTGAACACAGAACTTGAACAGCTCCGTCTGCCCTTCATCACACTATTGGAGAAGGCACTTTTCGGGCCCAGTTCAACACAGTTTGGACGACAATTTTTACTGGACAGTAACTACAACTGCACTGCAGTATTCTATTATACATACCTTCAGGCTTGTGTTACTGCTGAGGTGATTGATGAGTCTAGTAGAATGGCCACAGAAGACTGATGAATAGTAAAAAAGTCAGTACTCTTTCAAGCTGGACTTCAAAGTCACTTTGACTTGGCTAATGCCATAACACCACGTACATGGCGAGTGAAAGAGCTACTAAAAGGTTAAATGTATCATGCTTCCTCTGGTTTCTGTCTGTGTCTGTGTGTGTGTGTATGTATATATACACACACACACACACACACACACACATATGCAGTGTAAAACATTTTTTATTTATTACTTCCATTAGCTTCTCAAGTACTTGCTTCTACACATCAATGATCCTGTAAGGATTAGAATGTTTTTGTATTTTATGTCTAACCCTTCTATGCATTGTATGTAGTTTACAGTATGTTCATTACTGCACTAAAAATGTGTGTAAATAGGAGCTGTAATTGATTAAAATGCTGCTAATGTTGGAGCCTCTCTTGGCACTGTAGGTTAATTTTTGGTATGAGATCAAACTACAATATGAGGAAAAGCCTTTCATAGTCTGATATGGTTTATTTATTTTTAAACCTTGAATAATTGAAACCCTCACATTTAGTTTTTGCTCTTTAATAAATTAATTGAAGCCTGCGCCTGATAACATATACAAACTGTTACAGTTTGAATATTGAAACAGCAAAAAAATGTAAAAAAACAAACAAATCACAACATCAAACAACAGAAAGTATAAAGGTTGGATAATGTACAAGTGTGATATCATTGAACTCAATCTAGTGAAACAAAGCATAAACAAGACATTACAGCTTGAATAAACAGAGCAGGTTTTTTTGGGCCAAAGATTTTTCCAATTCCTTGTTAAACACTGAAAAACATGAACAAATACATCATATCTACTCCAAAAACTAAACAAAAATTGAGGCACTTGAATCACAGCTGGACTGAAAACTGTTCCAGCTTTGTTTTATAAAGAACTTTTCCTGATAAGTAATAAGGAAGCATTGTTGTAGCCAAATATTATATACACTACAATGATTTGGTGAATAATCATATTAACAATATACAAGAAATCATAGACTAACCCAAGCACAAAATACTGAAAACATTTGGGACACTAAATAGATTTCTACAGCAGTATCTTTGATACAAAACTGAAGATTGGTTAATACATACTGATTTATGGGTAGGCTGATTTTTTTTTTTTTTGACATTGTTAACTCTCTATTTAGTGCCATGAAATATTCAGCTTAAAATTGCTTAAATCTGATAAAGTGACAAATATTCTACAAGTCAATTAAAATATCAGGAAATTGTCAAGAAATTTATAAATGGACTAAAAAATATCTTTGTTCTCCTTATCAAATTTTGATATTCCAAGAAAGATTCACTATTTTCATCACTAAAACAGATCACACTAAAATTACCTGTATTGATTACCAGCTGCTGTCCAGGTAACAGGAAGACAGACTTTTTGTATTTTTAATTTTATCTCCTTTCAGCACCATCCGCATCTACTCTAGCAGTGCTGCAGCACTGAAACCTGGTGACAAAACCTTTTATCTTTAAGCATAAGCAAGCAAATAAACTGTAAATGTAGTGCACACTAAAATAAAGGTCTTTACCAAATTACATTCCATTATGAAGTATAAAGTAACTGCTCCATAACTTGAGCATAATTTTTTTAAAAAAAAAGGATCATTCGATTCCTTTAAAATTGTCATTTGTCTCCATATTGGAAAAGACTAAGTAGAGAAAAATGGCCACAGCCAGGAAGAACACAAACTGAACCCACAGTGGGATGAGACGGGATGACTTTGGTGTCTTGGGATCATCTTGACCAGACTTCAGGGGGGTTGGTTTTGCATAGGAGTTTCTGTATGTGGATGGCGTTTCGTATGTGTAGGGCCTGCAAAGAAATGAAGAGGAATTATACTACAGTATGTAAACATTATGGAACAGTATGGAAACATTCCATCTCAAAGTGACTAACTAAATCTGACCACACTCTGACCTGTAAGTTTGACAGTATAGTTACTTAATGGCCTCAAATTGTAAAGGGACATAATAGCAGTGCTGCCCCCCTTGAGCCAATTCATAAAATTTTGATAGGAAATTAAAGAGCAAAATTTTTATGGTCAATTATTCATACCATCATAATTACATATCTCTCTGATTCTGGACTGACAGAATAAAACAAGTTATTTGCAGGTGCATACCTGGTGCATAAATGTTTAAGTAGCATTTTACTGTTGTGGATAGTCAAAGTGGAGTTTATTTAACTAAATAATGTTGAGTTGTTATGTGATGTTGCAGTACATCATATTTTACAAACTCAAAAAAAGGTTTGCATGCAAAATCTTTATTTTTTAACCATTAACCAATATCTCTAACTTTAAAATAACTGTAATGGAATTAACAGTACATTATTTGCCTCTGAATTGTAATGGAGTAAAAGTATGAAAGGGTAATACTCAAAGTACAAATGCCTAAAATTTGTACTAAAGTAAATAAATTAACTTATGTTCTTTTTAATAATTTAACTCTGCAATTGATCACAACATTATGATAACTTTGATTTGCGACAGAAGATTCTTAAAACAGAAATTTACATCACAGCACATCTGTTTGAGTGAAAAAGGTTTGTGTCATCTGTTTTTTTTGTAAAAAACACTTACTCATCGACGTAATCCCTTCCTCTGTATTCAGGCTTTGACCTTGAGTAGCTAGAGTATGACGGCCTGGAAAGACATTAACAGCAAATATGTGATGGTAATGTTTTACTCCTTACCAACTGAGACAAGAACTGCAAAAAATCCAACAATTATAACTTACTCATGATCAAAATCTCTCTCCGCCCACTCAGACCTTGACCTCATGTAAGATCCACTAGATAGACAAGAAAAAGAAGTTATTAACTTACATTTTTTTGCATTTGCCAATCTGATTTACTGAAATAGGCAAGTATGTTTATATTTATTACAGCTCTAGTAGAGGAGCTGTAAGGTAACTGACCTGTCTCCAGCAGCCTCACTCCTCCCCTGCAAAATGGAAATGAGTGAAATTTTTTACAACAGAATTGATATTAAATATATGGTTTCATAGTCATTAACTGGTAAAGGGTTTGAATTCAAGTTATTTACCACAGTTTTTTCTGTTTTATTTTATATTATTTTATATTATTGTCAAAGAAGAAGCTACTCCTTAGGGTCAAATGTTCTTTGGTCAAGTCTCTTTTCTCCTTTTCCACTCTGCTCCCACTCAAATTGATGAGGCTACTATCACAAAAAAGATCGATTTACCAACAGTCCCTGCCAACTACAAACAGTGCAGACAGAGATACTTACAGGTGTTCTGTAAACATACGTGACTTCCTCCTCTGAAAAGTAAACACAAACATAAGTCTAAATGTCATGGCAACTATATATTTACCACACAATTTACAGCACATTCACAAGCACAGCTACAGTTGCCCAACCACTAAATTTGACCTTCTTTTAACAAAGGCAGAGGTGAATTGATACAGTAGTGTACCTTCCAAATTGCTGTTAATTACCTAATGGCATCCTCATCTATTAACTTACATTTAATAACAGCACAGGTATTTCCAGATGTTTTGCTTGGTATAGCAGTTCTGTTGTAATAGCTAAATATCACAGTTAAGATGTAACTTTTTGACAACTTTCCTGCCTTTTAAGTAACATTCAACAGGTATAACAAATGTAGGTGCATTTTCTCCTTCCAATGCGTACTAATTAACCAGTGAAATGGCTTATATAATGTCATCTGTGACTCTGAAAGCAGCTTTTTTTAGCCTGAGAATATATATATTTTTTTAATTTTTCTTTGAAAGGGCGTCTGTGGTAGAGTTAACATTATGAAATGTGGGCCAGCTAGAAAATGTAAACTAACTGCACCTGTAAATTCTGTGTAATGTGAACAGATATACAATTGGGATTCTGGCAAATTAGTTGCTTTCTTTCAAACTTGTGAATACACATCTGCTTACCCTGTGTATATGTTATCTATTTTCAAATGAAAGTTAGGGCATACCCTCTTCTCTGTAGAAAGTTTTGTCCGGTGATGGTTTCGCTCTCCTCCCTTTGGCCATGGCCTCTCTCAGTTTCTTCTCATACAGACTTCTGGTGGAGTCTAAGAACAAAAACAGACACCCACAATGAAAAAAAGAGACCATGTCTACATATTAAATGACAGACATTTAACCATTACTACACATATAGGTTTGTTAACTTCACATAAGCAGGGTGCAGACGTCTGAAGTAAGCTGGCCTTGAACGTTGATTCAAAACGGGCGCAAAAATAAAACGTTAACGTAAATCTCAGCTACTAACCGACCACGGGCCCGTGCTTGATCCCGTACTCATCAAGCAGGTCGCTAATTTCATCCGCAGACTTGTTGATTAACGACGACATTATTTTAACTTGTTTTCTTCGTTTAGCTTTCTGCTTTGTTAGTTCTTGTACACTCTGACTTCGCTCAAATCGTACTTTCGGTTGCTAACTAAAACAACCAAAACTGTTCTCGTCGAATAAGGCGGGAAGCTCGTTTTACTTCGCGGGATGATCCTCTGTGGAGTCGAATGCATCTATGAAGCGTCCAGAGGTTAAACACCGCCCTCGTATGTTCGACTTACTATAAAACATGCCATCCTCAGTCAAACGATATACATCATTTCCGCTTCCGTTTAACAAATTAGATTTCGACAGTTTCTATCCGTCCAGAAATGGAGCAGCGCCACCAGCAGGCTAATTAATACAGCTTTCCTGTATGGTAATTTTCCTGTATGATAATGGTAATAGTATAGTTTAAGTTATTTCTATCAGTAACACCACGATAAAAAGAGACTTCATTAAAAGTTATATTAGTAATTACTGGATTAAAATATCTTAGAAGTCGTGGCACAATGGTTTGCCTTTGCACATTGTTACAGAGTTTAATACTGAAAATGTTCTGTATCTCTTAATTTTAATGTTTTATGTTAAAATTCCTATCCGTTAATTGACCAGTTAATTTACTATTTTTTACTACTTTGGAATAAAAAATGTTATGCTTTCTTTTTTGTTTTGATGGAGAGTGGAAAAAAACAATAGAGAATAGGATTACTTCAGGAAAGAACAGTCAGCCTATCACAAAATTGTACCCAGGTTAAATACTTAGGTAAATATACTCTCAGATTTTTAATATGAAACTAGATCTTGGCCCTTTCAGCCTTGATTTGAAAAAAACAAAACAAAACAAGAGTTGTCTACTGTTCATACAAATACACAAGCATCATTGTAAACAAAGATACATTTTTATTAAGCACAAAATTCCAGAGCATACGTTTAAATGTGAAGCACTCTACATCCCATTTTTTACAAGACATTATTGTCATTTGGAGATTCCTTTTTAAATCATCTGCAAGCATGTGAACAACATACAGTTTTCTCAGGCTTTTCCCTTAAAAGGACAGTTAGCCAAGCCAGCCTGCTTGGTCTGTGGCCAGCCAGAACATCAGCAGTCCCATAACGATCACCACACCCATCCTCAGTGTCATCTTCAGCATGTTGAGATACTGTTGGAACAAACAGACAGGACAGACGGGTTATTATAGCAAGCAAACAATTGAGGAGCCTATCAACAAAGTGCATGCTAACTAAAGGCCAGTGAGTACATACTCTGTGTTTCTCAGTACAATTCTGTGTGTTGGAGAGATCGGGCTCATTCTCTGGTAGCTGAGAATTTGGGGGGTCACATTCAGGTTCGATTTGCATGGTGTCATCGGGCTCCCTTAATTCCTGGGCAAAGACAAAGCAGTTAATATTCAGTATGTGTTCATTTGTTGCACATGTGTTTGCATGTTTGCTCCAGTGTGTCCATTTACAAACCTCAGGTGTTTGCTCTGCAGAGCTCTGGTCCTCCTCACTGTCTCCACCATCTGTAGAGCTGCTGAGAGAATCTTGTTCACTGCTAAAAAAAAAAACAAAAAACCAGACATGGTGTTGTGGTTATTTAGTTCTATCACAGCTCCAGTTGAGGTTATTTATCAAGAAATCAAGTTTTATACATATTATGCTTGCCTGTCAGTTTCATAGTGAATGACTCGAGACAATGGATCCGAACAAAACTGAACTTTTATGGTCCTCTCTATAAAAAAACAAACATTTTTATAATTGAGTGAGGAATGCATGCAACACTTAAAAGCAATAACAGTAAAAATGACAAACTCCTCATCTTTGCTCACCTTCTCTTCCATTCTCTGCATCGCTGTCAGCATAAAACTCGTAGAAAGCCTTGATTCTCTCCTTCTCTTGTTCCCAGTTCCTCTCCTCTTCATACTCATCATCTCCCAACTGTCCCAACTCAGAGATCTCAGAGGCTTCAAGTTCACCCTCAAAGAAGAAGCTATCGTCCAGTGATCCCTGGTTGGAAGGGCTTGTGGTTTTTTCATCCTGTCTCTGTACAACAGAGTAGATGTTGGCATCTTCTGCACAACGCTGAGTCACATCTGAAAACAGCGTTTCGGCTTCTTTTGTGTCTTCTGTGGTTAACAGACCTTCAGACAGAAAGGAATCAGGTGTTGACATGTCCAGATTGCAGCTTATGTTAAAATTTGCTGGATCTGCTCTGTTGTTGTCATCAGATGTGTTCCACCTGGCATCGTCATGGAGCTCCTCCAGTTTACTGTTATTTTCAAGATCCTGTGGACACATGTTCTCTAAGAGTTCCTCGATGTTCCTCTTTACCCGGGCCTCACCATCACTGGAGCTGTAGGAATCACTTTCGCCCGACTCACCTCCATCATCACACGTTGTCACAGCTGCATGGCCCAACATGTGCCATACATTCTCTGTTTTCCCTCTGTCTGTCTCTGTCTCTGTCTCTGTTTTCCCTCTGTCTGTTCCTCCAGATTCCACATCCAGACTCCTGAACTTGTCAGCATCCACCTCTAAATCTATGCTGTAGAGATACTCGTCTCCCACCTCATCACTATACTGGGCTTTTTCCATCAATCCCATATCTTTCCCAGCTCTTTCCAGGCAGGTGTCCTGCATTGCCACCGACTGCTGATTACATTCTTTGTTTTTTCCCCCATCGTCATCATATTCACATGAGGAAAAGTCTGAGGGATACTCTGCAAAGCTCTCACCTGGCCCTTGGTGCTCCTCCCCTGAGAAATCCTTCATTTTCTCAACATACTCTTCACCTTCAACTTCAGCAATAAGATCCTGCAGATTTTGCACGGATATTTCTGGAAAGTCCAAACTGGCTTTCGCTGGGTCGTCCCTGCAAGGATCTTCAAATTCCTGCTCAAAGTGCCGAGCGAAACCATTTTCTCCTTGTTCGACTTTCATGCCTTCACTCTCAGAATCAGACTCCTCTTGCTCGTCTTCCTCCTTCTCTTGCTCATCACCGTCAGTCCTGTCACCTTTTATCACCATCTCACTGCCACGTTCAGGGACTCTCTCAAAATAGGACACCTTCTCATCACTCTCACTGTCACCTTGCTCCTCATTTCTAACTTGAGGGTTGTTGGCACCCTCTAGGGCCAGAGGTTGTCCCTCAGCAAAGATCTTGTCCTCTTTATTACCATCGCTATACTCGTCACTGCAGCTGACTGACATCAACAAATCCCTTGGTTTCTCTCTTGTTCCTATATCCTCTTCCTCATCCTCTTCATCTTCTCCAGAGACAGAACCTTCCTGTTCACAATCTTCATCTGAACTTGTGTAATCATCCCCCAGTGTTTCATCCATGCTCATGACCCCTGCACCTTGAAAATCCTCATCAGGCTGCTCTTTACCAGCATTTTCAGCTGTGTGCGCATCTTTAGTTTCCATGCAAGACATAACTGCAGTTTGAGCAGTTGCTTCCTGGTGCAGAGCCTCGTCTTCCTTTGTTGATAAACTCTCACAAGAGATGCCTGTTTTGTCCTCCTCAAATTTTGCATTAAATTTTAAATTCTCAGAGTCCAAATCTCCATCAGGGAATGATGGAACAGATGTTTCTGTAACAACATTATCATTTGAGAATAAATATTTTTTTACAAAAAGTTGTTTTAAAAAGTAACAAAAAGTTCTTACCTGAAAATGCATCACTGAGTAGATCTGCAAAACTTTGTTCCATCTCTGCAACTACTGAAAAAAACAATTTATAGATTGGTCGAGTTATATCAAGACAGACATGATTGCATTGCTTCAGTTTATCTCTACAAGCACAAAGAATGAGAGCGCGAAGTAACTATCATCTGTTGTCGCTGCATGTGACTTCCTGTCCAACAGACGGTAAATAAAATACACATTAAAAAATAAGACATATGTTTTTTTATGTGACTTAAATGTATACATGGTGTAAACTTACCTTGAAATGGAAGGTAAAAAAAGGTGTTTAAAAAAGTTGTTTCTCTAAAACGCAAAAATCATGAAAGTAATGTTTTCTTTTTCTCTGTTGCTGTAGACACTTTCATGAGCCCTGAAATGATGTCAGCTTTGATGTGGTTTTGGTTTCAGATGCACAAGAAAAACTCCAGCAACTGAGCACGCAGTTCCCTAATGCTAAAACAACCCTTTATATTGGTGTCTTATATAACTAAGATGCAGTGCCACGTTGGAGATGAGTTAGTGCTGTTGTGAAAGAACATATGGTGTCAGTGAATATTTGGTAATTTTTATTTATTGTGTAAAATCAAGTTAAAATGAGATTCAAATCAGAACATCCGGGTTTGTTGACAGTTTTCATGAGAGGTCTCACAGCTCATTTCGGAGGAGATAGCGGTGCTTGGGCTTCAGGTCAACTTCTACAGGAAAATGATCACTCACTTCAAGGGCCTGAAGTGCAATCAAAAGAGCAGCATTATTGATCAGTTTAAGTATCTAAGTGAACTAAAGACAGGTATGTGTTTGACATATTCACCTCCTCCTCTGTCAGATGGAAATTCTCTTTAAAGTTAAATGGTTGAGCTGAACCCTGGACTATACAGGAAAAAATCTCACGTCCATGGACAATAATCCTGTTTGAGAATGTTAAAAAGATACTTCAAGTCATAAACCTGTCCAACATTTTGGGCCTCTGAAGCAGAAAACTTTTTAGAATAATCACAACACATTATTACAGAGAATGCAGACTACAAGCAAAGTAACCCCTGAGTGCCACTTCAGTGACCCTCTGTGCTTGAGCTTTCAGCAGTCACTGACCTGTCGTATGCGCAGTGTGTCTTTTCACGGACCGTAGTGTCTTGCTCATCTCCAATCAGCCAGTGAAATTTAGGGTCACTCCTCAAGCGCACGGCCCTCCATCCCTTGATGGTGACGTAGCTGCAGCCGGCGTTGAGGTCCCCTAAGATTACCACATTCTGTGTGAATGAAAGGAAGCAAAAAGGGAAGTTCACATGTGAAACCAGCATGAAGGCTCGGCTGAGGAAGTCTGACCGAGGTTATAGATAAAGAATGACCAACATGAGTAAAAGAAGCCCCAAATTGACGGCAACGATACTGATGCGGTTAGACTTACGTCAGTGTTCCACTTTTTATGTATTACTTTGAAGACCGTATACAGTTGATCGATCTCCTTCATGGCATTTCTGGGACAGGTGTGCTGCCCGATCAGGACAAAATCTTTCACCACTGCAATAAAACCAAAGACATTTATGACACATCTTTAATAAATTTGCATAAATGCAGACTACTACTGAAACTTACATAGAAGACAAAGATTAGCAACCTGGGTTGTAAATTCAGCTGGCATAACGTTTTCCAAAAGCAGCAAAAAAGCTTAACCAGATTTCTCACACCAGGTAATGTTATTAAGCCTACATGTTCAAAACATCCCAGATACTAGATATTAGTTCTCTTACAGTCAAGAACTGCAATGCATGAGTCTAGATGTCTCTCTGAGGTCTGACTATGAGTCAAAGTCTATCTTTGTGAAGTGATTGTCAGATTACAAGTGTGTACTTATGTGCAGTTTCTTTTCCTGTTAATTTCCACAGATGCTTTTTGTTTCATCGTACATGTTGTAGGGGAGTGAAGACGAACGATGAAAGGCTCCCTGGAGAAAACCTCAGTTTCATTGGTTCCATCTCCCTCTTGTTTAGGATACTGATAATGACTTTTGACCTGCAGCACATTATTCCTGGGGAGGATGAAACGAGGAAGAAGACAACATTAAGGATGTCGTGTTAAACTGAAAAGTAACAAGAAAAGGGTTCACATGTGACATGGATTACCTGTAAATGTAGACATACTGCTCTTTGTAGGTCCCTCTCCCCAGCCTTTCACTCTCCACATAGGTGTACGAGTTGGATCTGTCATATCTGCGAAAAAACAACATCAACAAGATGAGTTTAAAATTCAAAATGTTGATTGGATATTGGTTTATGTTGTTTGTATGTGCAGCTTCTGAACCTGTTAAGTTCCTTCACCAAAGCTTGTATTGCTCCTCCTTTAGAGTCCCGGACCTCCTGAATGAGAGACAAGTCACACCGAGAAAGAATCTTTGGGAGCAAAAGAAGAAGAAGAAGAAGAAGAGGAAGAAAAAAATTGCTCAGCGGTCTGATTTCATGTCAGCGTGACTCTACTTCTACACATGGAGTAAACTACCTTTAGCAAAATCCCCATGACTTTCTTGTTGTTTGCCTTTGACTCCCCAAAGCTCTGAACGTTGAAAGCGCAGATTTTCAGGGAAGACGTGATGTTCAACGAACACAACCCGACAACAAGCAGCAGAACTGCAGTCCTCATCCTGCACAGGGTTATTGCTCTGTAAGTACAGGAGAGTTTGGCAAGATCCTCTTTGTTACATTGTGAAATGTGTTTCAAAAACCTTGTCACCCATCTGTACCTACAGTGCCAACTTTGCAGCCTCTTACCGTCAGCTTCAGCAGAAGACTGACCCCAGTCCAGCAAAGATCCATCTCTTCTATGACCTGCTGTGTATTTGGGGAACATGCAGGTAAACGTGGGTGAAAGGCAGCAGCTGCAGATCTGTGTGGTGGATGTGCTGCGTCAGTGCCTGTTGAGAATGGAGCTTTATCTGGAACAGTTAAAACCACTGAATACAATGAACAATAGCACACTCAGTTCAGCTTTGGGTGTGTTTTGTCTCTAAGTTTGAGTGTAATCAGACAATAGATGGTGCCATGTGTCATGGCTGCTAGTTTCATGAACAGTTGTGAAAAATTCTGTCATCTTAGAATACACACGAGCAGCTGGTAGTTACCACACAGTGCCATCACATCACCAGAGTGGTTATGTCGGTGTGTCATATCTGAAAATCCTTTTTTTAGACAAAATGAGATTTTTCTATCATGACTTTAATAATCAAGAGGTATATTTTTCTCCTTGTACTCTAAAATTTTATTCATAGAACTTTTATCAATTCAGTATTTGACAGCGTACTATTGCTACTTTTACTTAATTTAAGCATCTTAATACATTGCCCAACACTTGTGACTGTACTAGTGTCACTTATTGATTGATTCCCAGTAGTAAATAGTTGGAGCAGCTGACACAGCAACTCTCTGTGCACATTTCATTATCTTTGTTCGCAATACATTGATAAGGAAATTTTGGAATTTCTTTAGAAAGCACAAACCAGAGAGTTAAGAGGGTGCACGTGGATGAATCCTGTGCTACACGGGAATTTCAGGGTCATTAAGTAAGATCAGATCATAATAAATAAATAACAAGTAAATGATAAATGTTTGTTGTAGCCTAAAACATCAATGACTGGTGTTTGTAGTTCTTCACTAACCAGTGATACCCTTAAAAAGGTGAGACATCTAAAAAGGTCTCCTGAGTCTCATTTCGTTTCCTTGTATAAGATGCTATAGTTCCCAGAAACTGTCGGCTCTGGCAAACCTAAGGACCTTTTAAACAATTTCTTCACTACGGACACTTCAGGCAGCTTATATAAGCAATAGTGACAATTAATGTAATTTTAAGTGTCTCACTAAGATTAAAATATTACTCAAAAAAACAACAACACAGCAACAGTTTTTATAATAATATCTCTTTATTTCTTCTAATTTAAAAGTTTAATGACTCTGTTATTGAGTGTTTATTTTCCCAACAAGCTCCAAACACTTAATAACACTGATGTCACTTCCATCATCACAACAGCCGAAATTATGACTGTGACTATGTTTTGTCTTTATTGTTAAGTATTTTTACTAATTTAAGGTGATGCTTTGGACTAAATAAGCTGTTTACAGTAAAAAGAGTGCATAATATGAGACCACTTTTAACTCTTTTGTTGAAGAAATTGGCACAGTTTCATAAAATATCATAAGTGTCGCTGATAAGCTGATAGTGCCCTGAACATGTTTTAATTGTTGCAAACATTACAAATATTTTTGCATTTTTCACATTAAACTGTTCACTTGTATTCAAACTTTCTGCATAGTACCTACACATGAGCACATAATCTTACATTACACACACACACACACACGCACACGCACACACACACACACACACACACACACACTCTGAGTTCCAAGTATGAAATATAAGTAATACAAAAACATTAATAAAAACAGATCCTAGAAAAGTCCTATCTTAAAATAAACACAACAAAACTAATATTCCTGAGCAGTGACATCATCATATTGGTCTAAAACAGCCTGAGTGTCGAGGAGATGCCATTTCCATGAGATAATCTTCGATGCGGGTCTCCACGTCCGAGTAAAGGTCTTCAACTTGCTCTCTGAAAGGGGGATACCAGAGCCACAACATGGCAACCTGCACCACAAGGAGCAGCAGAAAAAAAAGCATCCACACCTTCCACCAGGAGACACAGGGCGTCTAAACAAAGAGGGAAGAACTGTCATTTTACCAGGTTTGCTGCAGTTATGTGCATGTGAGCAAAGAATCCAAGTGTTTGTTGCTCATGTAGAGTTTTAGCTGATTTGATGGTCGCTGCAGCAAAAACATCACAATGTGCAAAGTGTAAAACTATTCAGCATTATTGGCTAACAACAAAAGGGCAAATGAGAGCAGTAAGGTATAGGACATTTAGTTTTAAATTCCCCAGGTACACACACA
>JAPZDZ010000002.1:8601839-8644033 GCA_029783805.1 Acanthurus tennentii | reverse complement strand
AAAACTGAGTATGTTTCACTGAGATAAGCTGACTTTAAAAAAAAAAAGAAGAAAAAAATTAAGTTATTACTCTATAGTATAGCCCGTAAGTTAAAGTGTGATTTTGTTGTATAACCTAAGAACCTTGAAAATCTTTACGGTGTATACATGTTAAACTTAATTCATGTCACAGTGAAAGACAAAATTATGAAAAGCATGGAAGTAACTGAGCATTTTAGAGGGACAGGAAAATTTCATACATTAATTAATTCACATTAGCCTTCCATCGGTATTCATAAAAATTCTTCTTTGTCTAAAAGTAAAATTTTTATTTGCCTGTTTACTCTTGTCTTATTTCGTCTACTACAAGTGCATGTTGCAGTATTATTATCCAGTGAGGTTTTTTTTAGTGCTTGATATATGCAACAAAATTCCACTGCATATTTATGGTTGATATGATAAAATTTTACTGAGTTAAACTTTTTTCAAGAGGCAAAATGTGTTATTTCATCTATCAAGCATGCCAGTGTCACCCTAAAAAACAAAGAAACCTAAACTCAGAATCAACTAGTTTGTTTCTTTACCTGCAAGCACTCAGCTAACCGCCGAACCTCCTGTAATGTGAGAGTTGAGAGACAAAAACTCAGTTTACTTGTGTGAATCTTATTCTCTTAAACATGCAAATTAAATTTAAAACCCCAGTGAGTATAGCAAACAGTTTGAAACTTACTGACTCCTTAACAGTGACAAAACCAGACCTGCACAGAAGAAAATACTCATTATAGAAATTCAAAACATGGATCACTGCTGTCTCTGATATAACGTATTGACAATATAAATTTAAATGTTTAATTTTTAAGGAGACTGACACTGGACTCACTCTGTCTGCACACTTATGTCTTGCAGTGTCTTTTTACGGAGATTATTTTCAGTTTGGACCAAGAACTGTTGGTGAATCTTTTCTGTTTGGATGACTGTTTTGATGCTCATCTTTTGAGCTTTGAGAAAAAAAAAGTATTATTAGCGTAAAAGAGAAGAGATGATGTGAATAAAAATGTTATTTTACAGGTAATAATTTTACCATTAACACTGTTATTTCTTATATCTGTGCTTTTCGTTTTGTGCTGGTTTGACTCCTTTATCGCTGATGTGGAGGTTGATGCTTGTGTCCTTGAATTGCCCTTTCCTTGCTTCATCAGTGTTATTTGTTCTGACCCTAATGAAGCCTGGGGTAATAAAAAAAAGGTAGAAGATGTATTTATCATTCCCTGTAGACATGGAAAAAAAGGTTCATGTATAAACACTCTTTGAAATGTTAGAGGATTTACTTAATGTTTAATGTTTTACCAATTTGCTGGTGCTTGGACCATCAGTCATGCTGCTGCTTGGTGTTAAAATCATCACTGGATGTCCATTAGCTGTGGAAATACTTTGGATATTTGTATGAAAAATTTCTGACTTGCTACTTGAACTGTGATGCTTTATTGAAGGTGTGTTTGGGGAAGATTTTGTCCTCGCTGAACTTTTCCCACCACACAGCTCTGGGCTCACTGATCTTCTCCTCAAAAATTCCAGCTGTCTCTTTTTCTTCAGGTCTTTCTTTATTTGCCATGTGTTAATCTCTCGCGTAGGGCTACGACATGAAGTCACGTTGTTACGTCCTCGCAGGTATTCATGTTTTTCTGCTCTGATCTCCACTATTTGGTCAAAGTCTCTTACTGGGTAGAGCTGTATTCCACTCATAGCCACAGCATCCATTTAAATGCAGTGTGAGCTGCAGGTTTGAATCTTGACCCACAATTCAAGGACAGGCAGGTTTGGTCAAATTTGCTTGTAGTCAAAAAAAGGCAAAGAGTTGGCCGCTGATGGTAATGGCAGTAGTTATTTCATCTGAAATGACAGGAGAGTCTGAATGCGGGAGGACAAAAGCAGAGCAGACAAGAATGAATGATAAGCAGCTGTCTGGGGGCATGACAGGCTGCTCCTCTGGCTGTCACAGTCCCATGAGACTTCATAACAGTGTGTCAAAAAAACTAATTCCAACCAATTCTATCCAATTATATTAATAGACTATACAGTATGTAAATAATTGTCATTTACTGATTATATAGATTGCAAAGAGGAGCTGAAATAATCGGTTTTTAAGTGCTGCAGGTGCAAAATGATGACTCAGGTTCAATTCAGTTCTGTCAGAACAGTTCATTGTTCTTTATCACATTTATAGAACACAAGTGTTTGAAATATGCCCACATATTCATACTTAAGTGGTAAGTGCATAAATGTGTATTTCTTAAAAATTGTCCTAATATTTTAATCTCAAGAGACTCTTATCTGCTTTAAAAAAGACAGTGAAAATAATAGAGTCAGCGGTAATAATCTCAAACTTTGCATGTGTGAGCAAAATCTGCTAGCAACATCTTTCACAGTTTAGATGTTCTGTGTTGCACTGAAATGTATCTTTCTTTTAAAGGTGAATTGTAGCTCAAAATGTGGCTACAGTGGCAGCAGCTCTCGTAAGTATAGCATGACTTTTAGTAGCAATAATGGCAAAAGTGATGGTACATGTTGCAATGGCTGCATTGTTGTTATATTTTTGTCAGAAAGTGTCTTCAACACTAAGTGCCAGAGTTATTTTAAGACAGACTAGGCCCTTGGATGTGTTGATTGACTGTGGAGGGAAAATGTACAAGATAATGCAAGGACAAAATGTTGCTAAAAAGGCAGAAAACTGTGACTGAGCTTACCTACGACGCCATCTCATTCAGCCGGTGAAACATTCTTATGAGGTGCATTAAAGGTTATCCATTCTAACTCCTCTGAAATAGTGTTCGGGAGTTTTGTCTGTTTCACATGTAGCTGTTTCTGTTGAGCATAAATTTTACAGGAAGTGAAGAGAACCACGGCGTCATATGTTCCTCTATCTCAGCAGCCACTCGCACCAGACTGATGCCATACACGGGTGGGCCCCAAGATTACACACAGACCCAGCCAATTCCCCCTGCATGCACTCTGGGACGAAACACAAAACTTGGGAGAAGAGCTGTGCAGTGTGTGTGGTTAACACTTAAAATTTTATTTTTTTTAGACCAGCAGCAGTGTCAGTTTTCATTAAAATGCATTACTCACTTAGATCTAAAGCAGATGTATATGATCATACAACTGCATTATCAGCTTCATCAACTGCTAAGAATATGTATGCTTTTATGTGTATGAGTTATTTGCAAGAAGCAAACCGACTGACTTCATATTCTGTTTGGTGTCGATTTTAATCAAGGTCATTAATATTTTAACGATTAAGTAACTCAAAACAACGGATCTTATCATTATGTATAACCTCAAACTCTCTCAATAACTGATTACCTTAATTAAACTGAATTTAATGTGGATAGTGACAAATTGTATCCCCTCATATAGTGCCATCTAGTGGTCGCATCTCTTAAAAACCAAAAATAGGAGCTCCACTCTGTTCTCGCGTTGTTTCAGGGTGATATCTCGTGTATCCGCCATCGTTGTGGCTCTTTGCAGAAGGGCACGAAGAGGCCGAAACAAGGGTGCCCGGTGTATCAAGAAATTGGCACTACATCTTTGGAACATGTTGTCCAGGCTCGTCATTGTCTCAGGTTTGCACTAGATTTACTTTTTAGATGATTTGTAAAACTTCACTTTTGGTAAAATTAAAGTCTCAAGCAAGGAAAGCAGAAGTTTAAAGTGAATGTGAAGCTGAAGGGTAAAGTGAAGGCCGCACATTGAATGAGAGACGTGCTAATGCTAGCTGTCGGTAGCTGATGTGTAACTCTGCAACCGTAGCTAGATTATTCTCCATTTATTTGTGTCGGCACTCATTATTAATGCCATTCACTGCGTAGCGTTTTCTTATTTCTAGTAGACATAACTACGGGATGGGTGCAGCTTAGTTAAATGTCGACAGCTAGCTGTAGCAAACGAAAGCTACGCGAGCTAGCTTTAACGTTACCTCTGCACGCCTGCAAATGTCACCCTTTTGACAGCAAGCATAGGTCAGTTTGTATGTTTTTTTTTACGTGTTAAGTTTGAACAAAATTGCATGTCCACTACAAGTGTGCTTAAAATTCAGTGCTTTAAGAAAATACCTCTTGAAAGCCTGTGTAATAACTACTCGAGATTCAGAAAATATTAAGCTGTCATTAGGTATTGAATTTGCGTTATTATAACTGGATATAATTCCACTCTTGTTAATGTGAAGTTATGTTAAATACATTTTTTTTTTCAGTTTGATGTTAACTTCATTTTGCCAATAAAACAGTTAATTCTATCTCCATGGTGGTTATAGTGGTCAGCTTTTGTTGAATCATTCAAGTAAAATGCGAACCGATTAAAAACAAATGAATGAAAACAAACCTTAGTTGCAATCTTTAATAATGCCATTGTTGTTCTGTTTGCAGCCAATGCCTTGAAAGGCAGTGGCCCCCTCGGAGCTGGGTATGTATGCTTAGAAATGAATTACCCCTTGTATTTGTTACTTGTTACCTCCAGATGATTTTAGCATTGATTGAAATAAATCCTGTGAGGGATCTCTCTTTCAAAGCTTGTATTTACATTGCCTCCCACAGTCTGGTCCATGCATCTCGCTCCCTGCACACATCATCCCAGAGTCTGGCACCAGTGCCCCCTCTGCCAGAGAAGGGGGGCAAAGTCCGTCATGGCATCATCCCAGAGGAATTATTCCAGCTCCTGTACCCCAAAACTGGAGTGACAGGTTAGCAACAAGAAGAAAAACTTAACTTTGGGTTATTTCATTTCTGTTAAAAAAGGACAATCTTTAAAGTGAAAAAGAAAATATATTTATATCTCTTCACTTACATAAAACTATTAAATAACTGCTTCACCATTACTAGCTATCCTGTCAAAATGATAGTACCTGTCGATTCTTGGTTGCTGAAACCCTAATATGGAAGTGAAGCAAAGTCAGTTTTCTGTCCATGGTTTAGTAATGAAACACATTGCCTGTGATTAAGAATGTCAACTCCAAACTTTGTGAAGCCATAAATGACTTAAAAAGGAAAGTTTATTAATTTAGCACATATTTGACATTGACAGTACACTGAAAGTACACGGTATAGGTGTAAGGGGAAAAAAAGAATACAACAAGAACTTCTATAACCTTGAAAGCAAACAGTACAGTACAGCGGCAGCACAATCTAATAAATTACATAGTCACATTTTTTTGTGATAAAAGGTAGCATCAAAGACTTAAATTTTAAAGAACTTATAGTTGTGGCAGACCTCAAGATTTCTGTGAGTTTGTTTCAGACATGCATAAAAACTGAACACTGCTTGTCCATGTTAACTTTGTCTCCAGTAAAAGCTAGAACCAGAGACTTATGTTTAAAAAGGCTTGGTCTCTAATTATACCCCAATGTGTTTGCCAAAAGTGAACATTATTGCCTGGAGCAGTGCAAGTTTGCAGTCCTACTGTTCATGAAAATGTTTTATTGACAATGAGAATACCTATGTTTTCCCTTCCTCACTAGGACCCTACATGCTGGGCACTGGGCTCCTCATCTACTTGCTTTCCAAGGAAATCTATGTCATCAACCACGAGACCTTTGCTGCTGCCTCCATAGGCGCTGTCATGATCTATGGTGTCAAGAAATTTGGTCCAAGTGTTGCAGCTTTTGCTGACAAACTCAATGAGGTAGGCAGGCAAAGTCAATGATATGTGTGTTTATTTTTTATGGCTGAGGATACTCGAAAAGGTTTCAGATTGTATCCCGTGGATGGTGATTTCCATTGCTTTTGTTGATGCATTCATCTCATTATGAATTAATTTTGTTATTGCACTTTTTAAAGTTTCAGGTAAATGATTTGTGATTAAACTGTATGTTAAGTCAAAAGTCAAAGATACTAAGTCTTTTTCTTTATGCACAACCTTTTAGAAATAACCTTTTGATCTTGCTGTGTGTGTGTTTCAGGAAAAAGTAGCCAAGGCTCAGGAGGTGAAGGACAGCGCCATGTCCGGCATGACTCAGGCTATCGAGGATGAGAAGAAGGAACAGTGGAGAGTAGAGGGGAGATCAATGCTCTTTGATGCTAAGAGGGTAAGAAACTGTTCTTTTTTTCCTTTCATTTTTTAATATCCTCACTGCTCATAATGATCTGCTTCATATTTAAACAACAATCCATGTTCATTGCTGGCAGCTGCCCAGCTCTCCTTAATCACAAGCTCCAGGAGTCAAAGAAACACCTTAGTGTACTTTCTGAGATTTATCAACCCCTGCTGGCAACAAGGACAAGTTGCAACAACATCAAGCAGGGGTCTACCTGACAAGGTTACTAATAGTGAAACGATGTCTTGGAAAAATAAGAGTCTGCTTTTATTAGTTAATTAATTAATGCAACACACCGGCCAGCTGCTTCACAAAATTGTAGTGATACATTTGCTTTTCCTCTTCATATTTATTTGCAGTCTGTTCAGAAATAAACATTGTTTATCTGAGCTCTTGTATCTATATATGTATATTAAACAATCAGCATGTAAAACATTTAGGTATAATTTGAATTTCAGTCTGTTTTTTGTCAGTTAAACTGCAACTGTATCTTAAGAACATTTAAAGAATGAATTGAACATATTTAGTATCAATATGAAAGATATATAAAGTTTTGACTGTGTAGACCAGATTTCGGTTGTGTGGTCAAAATGATTGACTGGCTTTTTCTTCCTCTTAGAACAACGTGGCCATGCTGCTGGAGACCAACTACAGAGAGAGGCTACACATGGTAACCAACGAGGTGAAAAGGCGCCTTGACTATCAGATTGCCCTGCAGGACCTCCACCACAGGATGGAGCAGGAGCACATGGTCAACTGGGTGGAAAAGAATGTCGTCAGCAGCCTCACTGCTCAGCAGGTCAGTGTTTTTGAGTCAAGAGGGCAAAAAAATTCAACCATCCATGTTGTCCATCATCCATATTATCCTCTGTGAAAACACTGCTTAACTATGGCTGCAGTTCAAGTCTTAAAATTGTATTCTCAAAGCTCAAGCTCATGTAAAACAATTAGGCTTGTCGCCATTATGTTTTTATTTACAGACATGATTGTAGATAAGGGCTGCGGCAAATATTTATTTTTGTGATCGGTCTAACGATTAATTCGGGCTGTAAAATGTCATAAAGTTGTAAAAATGCTCATCATAATTTCCCAGCATTCTAACTGACATTTTCATGTTGATTCTTTTTCTGCCCAACAGTCCCAAACCCCCAAACTTTCCATTTTTTATCATAAATGACAAAAACGGTCATTACTTTTAATCAGCAAATTTTTAACCCTAAACCTAAATAATTACGATAACACATTTTCTGGTAGTCCAGGTGGGAGAGTTTCCTTGAGCTTTCGTTAATCACTGACAGAGAGAGTCCTCATCTGTTCTTCTTTTGTTAAAGAAAAATGTGAAATAAAGGAAGCTTTACAAGCTCATCAATCCCTTGCAAACACGTACACCAAACTCTTTGAATTGGTCAATAATTTATCCAGCAGTCAAATAAAATTCTGTGTTGCTTGTTGGCTACTTGACAGGTAATAAAAGTCTACAGTCATTTTCTGCAGTAAAGTTGTCAGGAGATGATTTTAGATGTTTTCAGTGGTCTTCTATATATTTCCCATGTGGCAGCAAAACACAGCAGGCTATATAGACAGCATTGTAAACAGACTTGAAGACACTCACTAGCCTAGCAACAAAAAGGCTAAAAACCATCTAATATCTGTGTAACACAGCTTAAAATAAGAAAACCTCCAGACTATCAACAGTGATTTCCGGAAAAAAAATTGGGTCAATACAGTTTTCTTTGATAGTTCCTAAATTTAATTAATATTTATATAATTTTTTTTGCCAAGATAAAAAGATCAGTACAGCAAATTTAACTGTGCTGTCAGTAGCACAGACTATTGTATCTGTTAAGTATGAATAGTTTTCTTACAAAAAAACTCTGTGTGTGTGTGTGTGTGTGTTGTTTGTTTGTTGTTTGTTTGTTTGTTTTGTTGTTTGTTTTCTCAGGAGAAAGAGAGCATTGCCAAGTGCATCACAGACCTGAAGGCTCTGGCCAAGGCCACTCAGACCAAAGCTACAGCCTAAACTGTCAAGTCTTCAGCGAAGGCTTCTCTAACCCCAAACTCAATGTTCCAGGACGAGACGCTCACTTTTTCTTTACAGAATAAAATATTTCCTCATTAAAGATTGTCTCTGTCAAATCTATGAGTGTGTACAGTATTTACACGTCAACTGATGGTAAAATAAATGGTTCTCTTATCTTAAACTGGCTGGTTTGTGTTTTTCCAACTTAAGCAGGTTTTTGTTCTTCCTTTCAATATTTTGTCAATTTCTTTGTGATGTTAAGTGTCAGTTTGAAAGTATTTACTGTCACAGTTTTATAGCCATATTATATTGCACTTGAGGTTGGTATTTGCTCAAGAGCATTTTCTGGAAATCTAAGGGCCTTTGATAACCTCAAGAGGTGATTGTGTAATATTTCTTAACCCTTTGGACTCATAAAGAGCCATAGCTGTGCTGTGTTCCACCAGTACTAATCCTAAAATAACAAATCAGACCAGCCCTCCTCAGCAGTCACTCCCATTCATCATTGCTCTTTGATCCCTGTTACTTTAAGCAGGAAGTCAAGGAAGTTTTCTCAGTCGGCTGTGTGAGGAACAGGTGCTGTTTGCTATAAGAAGTCTTGGTTGGAACTCTATTTAAAAGAAGGCAGTAATGGAGCAGAGCAGAGATTGACAGGTAATGACTACATAATGTAAACATATTGTGAGAAGTTAAAAATTTAGAGAGATCAAAAAATCTTAACTAAAAGTGACATTGTATGCTAATAGGAAGTGGAAATGTGTTTGCTTTTGAAGGACAAAAGTTTTTGTCGAGGGGAAAAAATTCATTAAAACCTTTATTCAATCTGGTTCAAACAGTTGAACTCCAAATGCCACGAGTCATCTGACCTACGTACTTGTGATGACATGTTTTTGCTTTAGAGCGAGTGTTTGTAGGATTTTTGTCTTTAATTTAACCTCTTGCTTTATAAGGGAGAATTGGCCTCCAGGTCAAAACGTTTATATCAATCCACCATTAATTCTCATATCCAGGATTAAAAGTCTGTAAGATTAAAAAGCTGTGTTCATTTAACAATAACTTTGAAACAGTATGTGTAATGCACTAACTGGGCATTTCCTTTTAGCCCTTTATTATTGCTTCTGTTTGAATTTAAATGTAGCTTTAAGGTTAAACTATATAAAGTTTTTTGAATAACAGCCACTGTGGCCACAAAGGACACTCATAAGATGGTGTAAAATGAAAACTAACTGAGACACAAGTAGAAAATTTTTGTGACATAACACTGGATTACTTCAACCACCCTATAAAGTGCTGGTCACACAAATCCAAGTATTACTGTGGCAATATAACCACTAAATGTGTCAGGTGAAGAGGGTGTATTTTATTGCTTGGTTACACTTAGATTTTTACAAAAGGAAAGAATGTTGTGCAACTTGGACCGGCAGCAAGTTGTCAAAAACTGTAAATATCCAGGTAATAAAGGTAAACAGAGGAAGAGTGTATCCTCAAGCATCTGTCCTGGTTCAATGTGAAACAGGTGTAATTTTGGTTACTCTTGTTGTGTTAGGTTGTCAGCATGAGAAACATCTTTTCTTACAGGTTGGACTGGAGTGACTCTTAACAGGCTGAAGTTTTTAATCCTTCCAAAAGAGACAGACAACACAGCTTGAAAATGCTGGGACGAACTGGAGCTTTCTCTTATTCCCCAGGGTCAGTAAAAGTTTAAATATTCAGACCAGGTTGGCTGGTATTCATTTGGTCAAGTTCTGGAGCCCTAATCTGTATTTTTACTCATCAGTTCACACCCTTTTTAATGACAAACCACTTCTGTGTTTTGGCAACTGTGCATGGTTAACCCAACTACACTCTTTAATGGTTTTATTGGTATGCAGGGTTGTGAGACTAGCAAAAACCAATGATTGTGCTCCACTTCTCTTGCTTTTCTCTTGCCTTAGGGGTTTCACACAGGGAGACTTTAATCTGCAGAAGCGGTCTTTTCTACCAGATGACCACAGGGGGTCTCCACTGCAAAAAAACATGTCCAGACCCAATGGAAGATCGATATACAGTATGTTCAGACATAACAACATTTCTGATCTAATTTCAGTTTTTGACACCTTTTTAATTTTTTAAAAATTTGTCCTCAGTGCAAAGAAAGGAGTACTCTGAATCACTCAACAGAGATTCAGAAAACATTCACGTCAGAGTGGAGGTAAATGAGACAAAATCCGCCTTAGCATGGACAAGTGAACGCCGTTAACAGTAAAGCCTTTCAGCTTTCTTCATCTGTGACCCTCCACATTGTCTCCACAGCACCTGTTCACCTGCGAGCTGGATGGCCATGAACTGAAGACATTGGATGACTGTCTGGCCAAGCTCAAGAGGCTGGATGTCAAAGGTCGTCTGTGGCCCCAGGAGATGATCATGGAGGTTCAGGGGGGATATGTAGTGTTCAGCGACATTGAGACCAAGGTTTGTTGCTACATGCTTCAGATAAAGTAGAGGAGTTTAAAAATGTATGACACATGGCTAAAAGCATGTCATCATAACATCTTATTTTAACACCACAGGCATCGGTGCATTGCTACGACGGCCTCCACTCTCATGGGGAGGGCTTAGATTTTGGGATGGATAAAATTTAATCCTATTGAGCCGTAAGAGCACTGAGATAAGGTTCAGCTTATCACATAGTGGACATATTATATGATGAGACAGTACAGTAAGGGGGGGGAGTTGGCCATAGAGTTGCACCAGTAATGACTTTCAAAAACAAACAAGGCAAATTGAAATAAGTAGTGTTAGAATATGAACATATAAACAAAAAAGAAGGGTAAAAAATAAAGTGTGGTTGATGACATGGTGATTACACATCATAGTCGTCAGCATTATTATCATCGTAAACCTCACTACACGCGTCTTGTTATAATAATAGTAAAGTGTTGTGATAAAGTTGGAAGAACATTCTTTTCTAAAATATTATTTTAGGCTGTTTCATTTGTATTACACGGCAAAATCAAGGAAAACAGCTTTATATCAAAAGAGCAAAAAAGGGTGAACTGTGAGTGACTCAATAAGCAAAATTACACAACAGCAGTTTTTACCTCAGCTAACATGACCTTGAATAACCATACTTCTCACTAAAGCATTAAGAGTTTTCTGTTTTTTACTCACAAAATAAGATGATAACGAAGGCTATCTTAAATGTGTGGCTGAAGGAGACATGTTGTAAATGTCTTATGTAATTGGTTTAACAAGCACTACAGATAATAAAATGAGGTGAATGACAGTTACATTCCAACCACTAAAAGTATTTTTGCTTTTATTTTTATTAGTCAGTATGAAAAAAACTAAAAGCATTTTTTTCAAATTTACCGACAACATTTTAAATTACAAATACATAATAACCAATATTGGTGACCTTTCATGAACTGGAAAAATGCATTAATTGTAAATGCTCGCTTTGCACTTGTATGTACGGTTATAGTTACAGACTCTTTCTGTCATACTTTGTTGCAGCTATTTGCAAAAAACAAAAAACACAATAAACCCAGTTAAATTTATACCAGTTTTGGATCCTTTTTTAAAATTCTGTATAAGTATTGCAATGAGAGGGTTATCATGAGTGCTTTAGACCAAACTAACCGCTCAGAGAAAATTTGTTACAGTGACAGTTCTTACATGAACAAAATGACAAAATATATACTGGTGTTTTCTCAGTCAGTCCTGTACTTCAAGAAAAAAGCAGACACTCACTGACATTTATATCTGAAAATGAGAGCAAACAACTGGAAGTGAAATCTCAGAAACAAACAATAGAGAAATCTTTTCAGTAAATACTTTCACTGTTGATTGTTGACTATATTTCCTCTCACAAATCTGGGATCGTAACATCTGTCCTGTTCAATCTGACTCTGCAGGCAGAGCTGGAGTCGCATGCTCTGACCAGCATCCTGGAAATCAAAGCTGTGCTCGATAGCTGTGCCTACAACTCTGTGCTGGCAATAACTCTGCGGGAACGCAGCAAACACTTTCCTCAAGTCTTCTTGTTCCAGTGTGAGGAGACCGGGGTGAGCCACATCATCAGAACTTTGGCCTGCAGTCATCCTCCAGCGAGGGGAGGACTGCAATCTCTGACATCATGTTCTCTGAGTGCATTATGTCCATTTCATTACAAACTGTTTTTATCTGGTGACATGTAGCAGTTTGATATAAAGCCGGTCTGTTTTACCAGGCGGAGCTCATCAAGAGTGACCTGGATAAATTTGTCAAAATGAGAGATGATGATGTGGAATCATATAGAGACCAGTCTGAAATGAGGTAAAGTGTCTCATCATATGGCTACGATCTAAACAAAGAAAATCACATCAGTGAGAAATCAGACAGGACGAATGCATTAACTGGTTCTGTCATTAAACATTTTCAGGGTTAATCTTGAGAATATCATTGGGCAAAATGCTCTGGGGAATTTCCGCTCTCGTCCTGCCCCATCGCCAATGTTCATCCATACAGGTACATATTTATCTACTAAAAGCACTTTTGTTTCTACTGAATTTATATTGATTTTATATATTTCTATTTTAATGTAGGTTTTTTGATTTCCTAAAATATCCTATAAGTTTTTGGATGTGTGATATGCAAATAAGACAGGTTTAACAATAAACTATCTATCCAGTGTGATTTCTACTGAGTGAAAAAGCAGGGTTTCATTGATTTTTGATTAATTTTTTGTTGTTGTTGTAGATTATGCGGAGCCTCCACCATTCTACGTTGCAGAATCAGCACACTATTTGGAAAATGAAGCACAAGTCGAGGAGGAAATCCCTTCACTGCCTGAGCGAAAAAACAAAGTGCAGAAAAAGGTCAGTGTTGCAACTGAGCGATTAGTTACAGTTAGTGGATTTCATCAGTGACAAATGATCTAGATGATGTCTTATCATCTTTTTCATGTCTGTGAAAATATGCTCATTTGTGTAACTCTGAATGTGCTTCGATTCGTACTGTGCTCGTGCTTTCACAGGACATTTTTAACCACATTCTGGATGATCTGGAGATCTTCATGGACAAAGTGGCTATTGCAGCGTCTTCAGCACAAAAAGAGGGCAACGCTAAGAAAAATAGGAAAGCAGGAAAATCAAAGAAAAACGGTAATTTCCTTCCTTCAGTTTATCTTTTCACAGACACATGTAGTTGCTGGAGGAGAGAGCTCCTGCAGGTACAGACATGATAGCACAGATTTTTGTGTCTAATAAGCATACTTTTCTGCAGGGCCCACTCTGCCACCCGTGCACCAATATGTCTCCTGTCTTCAGAAAATTAAATATGGATTCAATCTGCTGGTAAATATTTTTAATGTTTCCACGTCTCCACAGATTACAAGTTGAATGGGAAAGAATATGAATTAATTTGAATGAATTTGAATGTTGACTGGAACATATAAAGTATTGACTGAAATCTCTTTATCTTACAGGCCCAGCTGGAAGGCACGCTGACCACACCCTCAGCTGAGGACTTTGTACACATCTTCTTCAATATTATGGCCCCGGTGAGCTCTTCTAAACTTTCTTTGGACTCATGTTTTTATTTACTCTCTCTCATCTTGAACAGTTAATACTTATTTTCTTCTACTTTTCCACAGATAGTCAAACAGTATCCTCCAGAAATTCCTGCCACTGTGATCTCTCCCCTGCTGACAGTGGCGGCCTTGCGGCTGCTTAGCCAAACTGTCAACCCAAACGAAGACGAGCTGTGGAGGTCTCTGGGAGACAGCTGGAACCTCTCCAGGTGCGGCGACTTACATAACCCTCACACAATTACACAAGTCTTATTTTTAGCTAGTTACTGTCTCATATATTGCTGTGCCACTATAAGTGCACCTCTACAGGTTGTGGCATGCCCTAACCAGGGATGTAGCATGTGTGAATTTTTGCTGCTATGTTAATATACTGTAGGTCAGAGGTAGCGCTGCATTCATGTCCATTCATGCATGCATGGAAGACATTCTCAAAATGAGAGCTTAAATTTAAAATGTGATAAATTCTGGTTTTAAGTTTATAAATTCAACTTGAAATTTTAAGTCTGGCAATGAACAGTAATGAAATTCTGAGAAAATAAATATGAATGATTAAATTACAAAAGAATATTTGAATCCCCATAATTTTGAAAAACTTGATGGTTCCCCAACTGTGAAAAAACCTCAAACAAGTTACTTGCTTTACCTTTTCCTATCTAAAGTTTTCAGGAGAACAACTCAAATTGACCATCTAATAAGTGAGCTGCTGGGAGAGTGGACCAAAACCCTTTAAATTAACATCTTATCAACATTTACAGCTGCAATATATTTAGGATAATATCGACCAAAGCTTACTTAACAGCCCAGAGGTTTTCTAATTAACGACTTCAGGCTGATCTATTAAGCATTATTAAATGATTTATCAACAACTAATGAGCCATTAAAGGACTAATTTAACAATATAAGGCAACAAGCTTATCAACTTTTTGACAAGAGCTTGATAAAAACATTGATGCTAAAATAAACATGTTAAAATTTAAGCTACTTTCTGCAGCCAGTAAGCTTAGTTTTTTAGCATTAACACTTGAAAGGAGAACAGCTAGTTTGATGGCGACTACAGAAAGTCTATTACTAGTCAACTGTTATCTACCATTAGTTAATAAATTGTGCTTGTACTTAATGAGTTAAATATTAACTAAAACTTTTTTAAGGCAAGCTCTACAAAAGTAAAGCTGCTTCTGCTAAGCTAAGCTAACTGTATGCTGTCTTTAAGAGTGGAATCTCTCAAGGGGAAAGTGAGGAAGGAAGGAATTATCAAAATGTCAAACTATTCCTATAATTTCACTTAAGTATGTACACTCTTCATGGGGTGTCTTAATAGAAAATGGTACCAAAACATTTTATGATCAAATTCCTTAAATGTCATTAATCTGCTTTTGTCATTTGTTGAGTGTATTTTCAATGCTTGAATGAGGAGCTAACTTTAGCATCAGATAGTCCTGATGTTTTTGTCCTCCTGTCATCTCAGGTCTGGATGGCCAGATGATATCCCACCTTACATCCCTACATTCTACGATGGCTGGCAGCTGCCTCCACCTTCCCCAGCCGCAGATGAGTATGATTATTTGAGCAGGACCAACAGCCCGCGTATCCCATCTGGCCGAGTCTTTTCCGGAGAGGTAGAACCAAACTGACATGCTCCCTTGTAGCTAATTTTTGTTTTCAAACCCTGATGACAGCTGATGGTAGATGTCAGCAGCTATAATGGTGCTTTATTAGAAATGTTATTTTCCCTACAGCAACTACAAATCCAGCTGCTAAATTATTTTTTCATCATTAGTTTAATAACATATAAATTCCCTATTCTCTAAGTTTATATGTAATTCTAATCGCTGCTAGCAACTGGCAATCAGCACCTTTAATATGCAAGTTTTTTTCAGTCAACATGAGACAACTAAGCAGCTGTTATCACAACTATTGAATCCATTCAGTTTCATCATGCTGCATTTCATGCCATTTACAGCCTGTGCCCAACGGTTCATGGGGTTCACCTTCACCATCACCATCGCCATCCCCATCACCATAGTAAGTGCTATAACACTGAAGTAAATATGATTTTATGACCACATTTGTTGAAATCATTGCTTTTAACCAGCACTCACCTGGTCTTACATTGATCATACTGCATTGATGTGACAAAGTGTATGTCTGCTGCTGTTTCAGCCGCAGAGAGCCACCCGAGTACATGCGGGTCATTTATGACTTTGTGGCCAGGGACAACCAACAGCTGAGCATTATGAAGGGTGAAATGGTTGAGGTGAGATTTAAAAAAATTCCCTAATAACCAACCGAAAACAGGAGTTGCCTAGTATTATATACTATTTATTTGCATTTTTTGTTTTATCGAGCATGTTTAGAGCAACATATGCTTATTAAAGTTGCAAACAAAATATATTGTATTCAAAAAGGTTTTATCTAATGCTCAAGACTTTAAAGCAGACCGAATATGCCAAGACACATGAACACATTACAAAAATGCGAAATTATCAAAGCTTTAGAAGAAAAAAACACTACAGATGTTGCAACAGAAAGCAACTGCATGCCTTTCCACAAAGTGATATACCTTAATCAAATGAAACATTTGTTTTCAGTGAAAATTATTGTCACTATTAGAAGTAATCACAAGGTGTTAATTATGGCACCTACAGCTTTATGATTCATTTTTGTCTATATTAGCGGCTAAAAAGGTTGCAATTTAGTGACAGGCAGAAAATTAAATAAAATATCTAGCAGGAGAGCTGCAGCAGAGAGCAGCCAAATCCAGCAAATAATGTTTTATTTATTCTATTTAAATGTTCATTAATTAATATATTAATTAGTTCAACTCAAAGCTGTCATTATGTTACTTTTTGTTATGACATTCAGGTCCGTACTGAGTTCAGTTCTTTGTATTTGTTTTTATTTTCCTTAAAGGTGGTTCAGAAATCCAGGCATTGGTGGCTTGTTCGCAACAACCGTAATGAGGAAGGCAACGTTCCTCCCAATGTGCTGGAGCCAATGAGTCGCTCCGGGTCCGTGGAAGATCTGTCTGTAAGCTAAGCGGCACAGAGCTCTGCTGAGTTAACTATAACAGATATAACAGATTACATGTAACATTTTATTTCATTCACTCATCCTCACAGCGCAGCAGACGTAGCCCAGTGACTCTGGACATGAACTCCTCATCTGCAGAGGTCAAAGCCTGGCTGGAGTATAAAGGTTTCTCCAGATTGTGAGTGAACAAGTGCACAGACGGACTGGGAACAATGAGATGTTTGTACTGTAATAGGACTTGTATTGCATGTAGTCAGATTTTCTGTGTTTTGTGCCTGTGCAGCACTGTGAACAACCTTGGGATGCTGAATGGTAAACAGCTTCTGGAGATGACCAAGGACGAGCTAAGATCTAGGAGTCCAGAAGATGGAGCCAAGGTCGCCTTCCAGCTTCAGGCTGTTAAGTCAGCCATTGCAGTAAGTGATATATCATGTGATACACACACACACATTTCAGCAGATCAGTAACATTTTGCTGTTTCCTGCAGCTCCACAGTGAACCATCCAGCCCATACGCCAGTCGCTACTGATCACATGATGACCTGCTTGTCTCTTTCCATTCTCCTGAATATTTATTCACCAATCAACAACTACAATTTTTGATGTCTCCTTAAATTTTTATGGTTATAAATTCTTGTGAAGGCTGTTTTCAGCATTTGGTATTTCAGGCAAAGCAAAAAAAAACCCTTCTATATTTTGTTTGATTTATCACCAGCAGCAAAAATTATGAGATAAAAAGAACTAACCTCTTATGTAATTTCAATTTGTGTACAGTTTACCTTATTTTAAACCAAAACATGTATGTAACTGAATTACATTTGAATCATTTTAAGCGCACTTTGGACTGTTTCGCCTCCTTTGCTTCTACCCTATATATGATGTTTTCTTTCAGTTGATTTGTAGATATCATGCATTGTACAGAAAGAGGTCTCACACTGAAATAAAGTGAGTACAAGAGCTGCTTTAATCTGTCAAAACAATGAACTTTGAATGTAACAGAACTGAAGTAACTGAACTGAAAATAAAGTTTCTACTTATCTTCATGATTTCAGTACAAACTTGAATTTGTTTTTACAGTTGAACTAAAATAGTTTGAGAACTTGCATTTTTATATTTTGAGGTGTTAGATGTGAATGAAGGACACTGAACCTACCAAAACAACTAGTTAAAAGGTTATAAAAAAGGCAAAATATAGACAAAAATTTCTCTAGTCCTGATTTTACGTTGTTGATTCAGTTGCACTTGGGAACACTTTTAATATTTCTGTAAGGCATAATTGATTTGCTTTTCACACCCTCTTGTTTCCCCACTTGGCCATCTTGTTGTTGACGGGAGTCTTCATGAATTTGTCAGACTTCATGTAGGCAGCAATCTTCTCCAGAGCCTATAACAAGATAATATTGTACCAAGTCATTGCGAGTTACATTACACCTAACATGGCAAGTCCAGAAGGGAATCAATACCACATGAATATATTTTAATGGATATCTAATAGACATCTCACTGAGACACAAAGGAGAACAAAATGAGCTAGAGTGCAGGAATTTGTATTTCCTGACTGCAACTTTCAGTGGTAAGTGCAGGATATACTGTTAGTATCCGACAAACAAACAGTTGAGCGTTCTCACCTCAAAGCGGTCTAGAAGGTCCCTGAGGTTTTTGAAGTTATCCAGGCAGGTAGGGTGAAACATCCTGTGTTGATCCAACAGCTCATACATAAGGAAGTCCACAAAAGTGATCTATTGTAAGAAAAAGTTGCATTTAAAAGCAAAATAAGATCTCAAACTAGGTTTCATAGCTGCACTAATCAGTATTTTTTTTAAGTGTGCAATTTGTGTAAATGACTTGCATACATTTGTGAAAGGTGTGACAAACAGTAACAAAGCCTCAGAGCTTTATCATCCAACTCTGCAGCTCTCTCCCGGCTTAAATAAGCTTTACAGTCTGTTTGAGCTCATTGTTTTGGTTTTGCAACCCACAAAATTCCCTGCTTGGTTTTGACTTACCTCAGAAGTTTTATTTTTAACAGCTGTTTTTCAAACAAGAAGGTTCTAATAAATCTACTGTAAGCTACCTGCCCAGCATAAAGGAGCACCTGGTAGTTCAAGACCCAGATACACTCCTAAAAACACCAGTTTTTAATGATAATGCTGCTTCCTGTCTTCTGCACAGCCAAGTGTCTGCCAATATCTTACATACAATATCAATACATAAGGCCATATAATCTAAAATATACTGAATGTGATTTTTCACCTTTTTGGCCTCAAGTGGCCAGTTAAAAATTTTAGTAATGCAGCTTTAGAAAAGAACATTATGTAGTCTCTCCAATATATTATGAGGTGAGATACCTTGTCACCGGCAAACCATTTCTTGTCTCCCAGGAAATCCGAGAACTGCTTCAGTAAATCTGGCAGATTTTCAAGGTACCCTGGCTTCATCTTGTCCTGATGTCAGATAGGTGATGTCGGCATTAGTGGTGATGCAAAGTTGTAAAGGACACATTCAAGGTTATTAAAGTTTTATTATACACAATTTACTCACAACATCAGTGTAGCACATTCTAACAAAGCTATTTCTGAAGTCTATCGCCTGGTTTTCCATGATGTCCACACGGATTTCCTCATCCTCAGTCTCTCCGCCTGTGATCAGATCAGAATTAATGGGACTGAGGAAAAGAGTTTTGCAAAGAGATATTTATTATGGATATTTTGATTTGGACATGTTCCCCTTAGTCTCTTTTTAAAATATTCATTATAAACTCACAATACTTACACAATTTGTGCTTACGAGCGATGTATCTTAGGATAGCATTGCTCTGCACTATCTTTTTGTCTCCATCCAGCAAGTAGGGCAGCTATGGTTTTAATCACAATACCATCATTAGTCAGCATTACATTCACCTATTTTACACTGACATTAACATTCAAAAGTTGAAACTATCTTTTAAAAAGGTAAATTTCACTTACATTAGCGAAGTCCAAATCGAGTTTGTGTTTTTCCTTAAACCAGCAGCTCCTGTCGTACTCTGGAGCTATGGGGGGAAAAATGTGGGAAAGATAAATAAGTTGGTATGTTTTATGGACAATTGCAACAGTCCTTTGGTTAAAATTATCAGCAGCGGTTGGTTGCACAGGTAAGATACCTTCGCCACAGACGTAAAACTTTTCCTCATACTTGGTTCCGGTGTACTCCATCAGCAGGCGGATGGGCTGGGCCAGCTGCAGAAGTATCCAAATGTGAGAGATGACAGATTGGTTGATGATAATTCAGCTTTCTAACTTGCTTGTGTTTATGAGTTTCAAGAAACCTCATGTTTTTACACATAGATATCTGCAGATCCACAGTCTGCTCTTTTATTTGTTTGCAAATAAATAAACTCTTAGTGTTGCAACTACAACCCGACCTTACAACAACTTAAGTTTGCTTTGCTCAATGAAATGTTAAGCAGTTTTAGCAGATCAGTTTTGGTTACGAATAAGGCTTTTTTTTGCCTTTTTTTAAAGTAGCTGCTTCATTTAAAATTAAAACTTTTGAAATATTTGAAACAAATTGTTGTACCTAAAAGTTTAAAGCCTTTTCTCAAAACATATTGGCATTTGGCAGAATCGGATTTAGGTGTTGTTAGGGGCTGTGTACGTGGATAAACACTGGCAGACAGCTGCCGATAATGAGCGCACCTATAGGAGAGTCGCTTGGGGGCATATTGTTTTTTTTCTGGAGGTGGGCGGGGGGACACAGTCACACCAGACTGTGCTCTGATCTGGAGCAGTTCACCAGTGGCATGAGAGCACAGAGCTCTTTTTCATAACTTTCAAAGGAGTATTTATCTTTACTTCAACTTTCGAATGACACAACAGTCAAACTGGTTGTGCAACACAAGACAAAAATCACTATGATGCAGGGTGTGCTGGGTTGTGATGACAAGCAGCAGAAGTTGCAGGTCTACTTGCAGGTTCATGGTTAACCATCAGAGACTTGACCTCTCACCTCCTCTTTACAGTTGCATTGAATGGGGCATGTGGCTGCAGCCTGCAGGTCGGCCCCCACGTTGCTGCAACTTAATCTGCTCTCTAAATCAGAATTAACGGTTTTTCTGCCAAATGCAAGTCACTTAATGTTGGCTGACGTTCCTTAACATGATCATACAAGAGGTATTTTTATATTTCCCACCAAACTGCAGTCTTTTAATCCCACTTTTGGCATCATTCATTCAAAGGATAGAAGGTCAAATGATCTACATGCCACATATTTAGCGCTTCTGCTCCAGTTTAATTTAAAAAAAAGTGCGTGTAAGCTAACATTTTAGCTAACGTTAGCAGGAGCAGGCCCATGTTTGATTCAAATTTGCTGGTCTCGCTACCGTTACTCATAATTATAACGTTTTCCAGCGCGTTAAGCCGGTTTTACCGCAAGTTTACCGAGCGAGACTCGGTCTACGTCTTATATTAGATCATATCAAACACTACCGTTATGTAGGGATGATCGAAGAATCGGTAACTCGGTGTAAACAGACAGTTTGAATATTTTTTAAACCGGGGTCTCGTGGAGGTCCAGCGGCAGCCGTTAACGGCTACAGCGCTGCAAAACAACGGCTGTTTAACTGCAAATACAAACGGCTGAACTTACCCCGCGAATGTCCCAGTAACCCAGAGTCATGGTCATTTTGAAGCACTTTTAAAAAATCAGACGTGGTGACTGAGACTTCTGCAGACGCTGCGGGACGCTGGTGGAAGACAGGGGGAGAGAGGAGGTGAGGCGAGCTCCTTTCTTTCAGAGGAGGAGGTGGGCGGGTTGAACAGGGCGGTCGCACATTTTTTTTAATCCTAAACCTTTTCTCTGCCTAAGGTTATGTAATAGTAATGTGGCATGTGACTGGTTGGCTTTTGTGCGTGCTATACTGTCCTTACATAAGACGTGTAAGTGACGGGCGGGACGTATTGTTTAGGTAAATCCTGTTTTAGCCAAACAGATATGGAGCCGTGTGTAGGTTAAAAGTAACATACTTGTTCATGACGCGGAAACCACAATAAAAGCCACCCTATATATGTCCAACCTACTATAGATTCCTGTCTAGGGATTATTTAGTGAAACTGTTGCGCAAAATGTGGAAAAAAACTGCACAGAAAAAGGTGTAACACAGGACGTTGAGTGCAAGTATCTGCTATCACACAAATTATCACAGTTAAAGTTTAGAGATCATTTTGACCTTTGAAATTGTGATACCTTGCAGAGACAAGGTCTAATCGCTTTTTCTGAAGTTTCTCACGTAAGACATGTTCTTCATCACCAAACAGTTCTTTTTTGTAGATGTGGCTTCATGAGCAAGTTTAATAAATAACAGCACCACCCACGACATTTTTTTTTCACGAGTATCAGCGAAAAGCTCTGGAAAGAGCCAATAAATATCTCTTGAGTTTTTCAATTTTGTTAGAAAAGTACAAAAGCTCCTTCCGCTAGTAACTACCATTATTTTTATCAGTTAATTTAGGCCTGTCAGTCGCTTTGTAATTTTGTAGTGAGAAACCTGCAAAAAAAATGACTATAGTTGTAAGAATTTGCCCACTCAGTCTCATCAATGACAAATGACTCACAATTTAGAAGAATTACTCACATCCATTTCTTTTAACTATAACTAATGGACTAACTACTTTAACACCACCAGACCCACTAAGTCCCTACACTGAAAATACAGTCACAAATGTCTTGTATTCGTGAGGGAGAAATTTATTCTTTGCAGCCAGAGCTAAATTCTTCCTCTTTGAAAAAACTGAACTGTAATCAGTCTGAATTCTGTTGACCTTCCTGCTCATTAGGACCCACAAAGGAAAGTAATAACCTGATTATGGACACAGCACACAATGCACCCTTTGTTTCACTTCCTTTACTCACTCACTCATACAAATTTCCAAAGCATCCCTCATTAAATGCTGAAACTCAAACAGACTGTATTTGTATTGATAAATTGATTTCTTTTTCTTTTTTGTTTTATGTTCTCTTGTGATGTGTCATTCTGGTGAGACATTCATTTGCTTTTTGGGATGTATAAACTAGAGGAAGTCCAGCACTCCAGTATGGACAACATTTATTTTTCTTAGACACAAATGTCATTAAATAATATTTCACAAACAGCCCACAAAATTCTCGGGAAGAAACACCTAGTGCTTTTGAGCAACAAGAAGTAGCCACAAAAATAACATCCGCACCCAGTCTGAAGGCAGGAGTTTGAAGAGGGTTTGTCATGTGAGTCCACTTTCAAACACATTTTATTTCATTATTTTTGGCACTGGTAGACCTTCTGCAAGGAGAGAGAACAGATCATGCACCAGTCACAGTACTATGATTTAGAAATGTGTGTGTAGAGGACAGATGATGTCAGGTCAGATTTACAGTTCAGACTGGCAATATGACAATGTCACAAAATAATAGTAACGTAAGACGCTGGGTAGAACTGGGTAGAAATTCTGCACACCAGAGCAGAATATTGATATGCCTTCAATCAACCCAACTAAATCACTGAAGACGATACAAAAACCACCAACAATACAACAGGGGACAGCTGTTTAGGAAATGTTGTTAAAATCAATAGCAACAACAGGAATACCGTAGAGGGAGATTTATCTATCAGTTAAACAGCATGAGGTATTGTTGTGTGGATAGCCTAATGACAACAAAAATGTTTTAAAAAACTGCAAAATAATGGGGTTTTTCAGAATTTGCGTAACATTAAACTTATGACAGATTACGTAAGTCAGGGCCGGGTCATCAGTCATCACCTAGCACTCCCTTTAACACCACATAGATATGACTCACTTTAAACATACATGCATACATGTATGGAAAATATGCGTATCAAATTTTAACGTTAGAAGTCAATCAGATTACTCTGACCTGGAAAATGTTATAAGTAAGCTTACATTACCTTTGAAACTGAGTTTAGTTTGGCAGATAGCAGTTAAACCTGATAATCTGTGTAAATATTTAACATTAGTAACAACTTGTCTAATCTCTACGTATAAATGAGTTTCTGAGGTGTGACCTGCTTTCTTTTATGTAGTAAAGCTCCATTTAGTAAACATGTCATAAAAAGCTTGTGAAACTAGCTATTTGGGACCAAATACCGCTATAAATAACTGTCTGAAAACTTTCTTTCCCTTAATGTTGAACCAGGGGATATAGTTTTATCCAGAAAATCTGTTGTTAAGTACAGATTCCTAATAAAGTGCAACCGATTATTTCTTCCAAATAAAGGTCTAAATGGCGCTTCAGTGTTCTCCAAACTGCACATTTGTTTAATTTGTAGGACAAAAATAAAAAAAATATGTATTTGCACTTTGTAAATGCTGCAATCAGTCTAGGAAAATACCATGTCCATATTTTTATCTGTAGATTGTTTAATCTCTTTAGATTTTTTAACCTCCTCCAAACTGCCGGATAAGATAACAAGAACGTGACTTCAGTGTTCTGAATGGTGGCTACGGCCCTGTATGTAGTTATGGGTTTTACTTTGAAAATGGCTCCAGATTGTCTGCCTTCTTTAATCACTTAGTGTTGGATTTTAGTTTATTATCAGTTCTATTAATGAGCTGGATCCTGCGCATCAATTTTATTCAACACTGAGTAAAAGAAACAGACTTTGCACAGAGACTCTGACAAAATGTAGTCACAAACAATAGAAAATATAATAATCTTAAAATAAATGGATCATGAGACACTGTGAAATTACTGTGAAAAACTGAACAAGGCATGACTCAAAGAAACTAAATGAAGGAAAAACTTTGGGTACACAGATTGTAGGTCCTCTGTCGTATGCCACAGTGGCAACTTTCATACTCTTCTCGTCACAAAGCTTTTCTCTGTTCATGTGATATGTTGTACAAACTGTACAAAGTCTTTACGTGAAAAGGGGAATGTATTAAGAATTTTGTTTGTGTTGCGCCAGATGTTTCACTTCTCCCCTTGCACAGCTCCCATACAGAGGTTTCCTTCCTCCTCAATGGTCTCCAGCTCATCTGTGCGGATGGCCTGAGTGATTAAATTCAACTCCTCACACATGGTTTCATACCGATATGCCACACGGATGTCAGGAACGTTGGTACGCCTGATGTCATTACCCTCCTGCCCCTCCTTGATGTAGTTTGGGCCGAGCCAGGAGCTCTTCACCTAATCAAGAAGAGGATTCAGAGGATTTATTGAACTGTCTGCAGAGCAATATATTCAGGAAGGAGCGATGCAGTAGTAGACAGTGAAATTGGATAATGTGTGATGTGCTGTAAAGATAATTGATACCCTATGAGAAAATCCACTCATCAGCACACTGTTTCTGGCCAGCTCACACATGTCACAGGAGCTCAGCTTCCACACCTGAGCGGCAATGCTGTACTCTTCCATCAAGGGCTCCTGCACAGAGCACAAAACATATATCAAAGTTAAGCATACACTGCTGGTAACTCGGGAAAGGGGAGTGAGAAAGGAATATTCAGACAGCTACAATCTGCATCTTCACCATGAGAAGCCACTAAATCCTACACACTGGACCTTTTAAGCTGTACTACTTCTACCACTACTACTAATACTAATAAAATAGTAAGATAAAAGCTAGACTACTAGATTGTTAAAACAGATTAAAGAGAAAAAATCTTGAAATTTGAACTGACGATTAATGTTACAATATGGATGATAATAAAACAACTAAACATTAACTCAATTAAGTAAAGTAAGTGAATACAGTAAAATGAGTCATGTCTGTAAACTGTTACGATAGCTGCCTCACCTAAAGTTTAGCACGTAAGAACAATTTATATGGGACCTGGTTGGACTTTTCTGTAGCTTGCCCAATAAAATAAAACAAGTAAAATAAAAAAACAAAGGAATTATTATCTACATTGTTTTATTCCACCGTAAACAATGCTGCCAGAGGCAATAGTTCTGTACCTATGATTAAATGTTGATTAGATTACTGGAATCTTCCGGTAAATGCTGGCATAATTTCCTGCAGGTTTCATGTGTGTGGATACATTTTTTTACATCAAGAACTTAGAGAAGCAGTTATAGAAATTACATGTCTTTTGCTGAATACATGCCAGCCACAATAAGCATCACAGTGGGGTTTGGCTTAATGAAGGCATGAATGATTTTATCGTCAGTTCAAAGTGCTTTATCGCTGTCAAATAAAGATGGAACTCCTTGTTGTGCAGCAGCTTGGATCCTCCCTGTCCTGATATTCTTTTTCCTGATCCTTTGTGTTTAAAGACCTGTCTGCCCAATGCTTTGTTAAAGACAGGTGTGCAAACAAAGGCAGCCAATTATGCAACCAAATTCAGTGTATAGAGCTAATGATATATGAACTAACTAACAAATACTGGGTTACTATAATTTCAGTACAAACATACAGCATGTGCGGCCGCTTCATAGTACTATAAAAATCCTTAAGATGTGACTAAATAAGTCCAAACCATGTAGAATAAAATGAACAGTCAAACCAATCCATTAGTATCATTATCATACAATTTGCTTATACCATATAATTGATTTTCAGATTTTAGTGAATTAATATCAACCTACAGAAATTCTGATGTTGATGAGACAAATGTTTGACTGGCTGTGAACACTGACCTTGGTGAAGTGAAACTGCAGAGGGTCGTCTGTGGACAGAGAGACCATGAGGCCTCTGGACAGGTACTCAGGCAGAGGGTTACGATGGTAGCTGAGGAACAGGCTGTTATTGCTGAGAGGGGACATTGCGATGCCTATCTGGGCCAAATAGTACAGATACTGCAGCACAGGAGCCTGGAGGCACACAAGGCACAATGTTGTGTATTGCAATAATAAATCAATGTATTGTAGTAAAACATGACTGCAGCTCTGGGTTGCTATTAACTAAAGTGTGACTTAAGTTTTTTGTGGAGAGTTTTTGTGGTATTAAGACCTTTCTGAGCAGCAGCCCGTGGGAGATATTCTCTGACAGCATGAAACCAGACACCAGGTGATGAATTGGCCCGGCTTCCCCACAGTGAGGACGCAGGACAAGTGTGTGAAACCCCTGCTGCCTGGAAGAAAGAACACACAGATACCAGATATGTGATTTCAACTATCAGGAGGAGGTAACACTCAATTTCAGCTTTATTTGAAGTGTTTAAATAATGATGCAAAATAGAGTCTATATAAATTATCATTAATTCAAAGATTCAGTCAAATATAAAACAAATAGCAAGTAAAGTCAAATGGATGAATTCCTAAAGATAAGATTATTTCCTGTTTGTTATGTACCTTTTGTACTTCAGTAATATGAAGCTAATGTCAGTGCAACAGTTCAAAAGTGCATACATGCATAAA
This sequence comes from Acanthurus tennentii, assembly GCA_029783805.1. NCBI lineage: Eukaryota > Metazoa > Chordata > Actinopteri > Acanthuriformes > Acanthuridae > Acanthurus > Acanthurus tennentii. The sequence continues at coordinate 8,617,036 of JAPZDZ010000002.1, read as the reverse complement.
CAGTACTTATTAGGAAGGTTTTGTTTTATGTTTTTAAAGAGGTGAATTTGGTACAAATTGTTATATCTACTCTGGAAACATTCAAAATTTAAACCTTTTATGAGGAGGTCGATTACTGTATTTGAATCATGACTGTATTTGTGATTCAAATACAGTAATCCACCTCCTCACAAAAGGTTTACATTTTTTGCTGTTATATAATATAAAAAAGGAAGACAAGAAGCAAAACCTTAAGAAAGAAAACTTTGTTATAACATACAAGCACTGCATTTTGTGACAACAAAACCCCTTGTTGGTTTGGTAAATGTACTGGATACAGTTTCTATTGATTTCAAAATATTTGCTTAAGTTGGGGAATCTACAACAGAATAAAAAGCACAACTCAAACTGCCAACTTTATGACAATTACTCGCATTTGCTGGAAACACTTAAAACATATCAAAGAATGTTGGTGTCAATAAAAGCAATTAAACTGCAGTGACTTGGACTGAGGGGCAGATCCATACCTGCGCAGGTGATTCAGCACAGTCATGTTTGCGTACATGTAGTAGAGGTAGTAGGAGTAGGGCGGGTTGTCCTCCTCTGTCCAGTTGACTGGCAGCGGACTATCCAGGTTGAAGATATGCTGCTCTGGTTTTGACTCATCGTCCACACTGTCAAAACCCACAACCTGTGTGAGGAACCAAAAAGAGATAAAACCCTCTGAAGTCTGGCCTCATGTGAATAATGTGAATTCTTGATGCCCAAACAAAGACTACGTACGTGTTGGAGGAAGAGGTGCAGCTCTGGATGGCTGCCGGGGTCGACTGTAACCTCGAACAGAGGCATGAAGATGTTCTCCAGCATCTCTTGAAAGTTAGACAGCTGCTTCTTCGTGTGGTAGACGTCACTTTAAGAGACAATACAAGAAGTCAGTTGTGAGATTAAGGTTGTACTGATGAAACATTTACCTTTCTGAGGGTCATTGTAAGCTACTAATACGTGCTGCGGATATTCTAAAGACGCTAAGCAATTAATTTGGTTGTTTGTAAATCTCTTTTATCAAAGGAAAAAGAGAGACATTGTGGGGAAAATAGTTTACTATTTATAAAAATACAAGGAAAAAAGAAATATCTTTTTCTTTTAGAATATTAGTCAGGAATAAAAGGTATTTACACACTTCGTACACTCTTTTCTTTGACCATTGTTTGTGCAGCACTTATAGACCCTTTTATTTCTATTCAAGTCTGCTACAGTTATTTATTACCCCATTGACATGTAGCACTCTCATGTTGTGGCTTGTTGGAGTTAAGCTTGTTTTAACCATGTTATTTCCTGTTTCTTATTTCTAACAACGATCATATATTATAAATTGATCATGTTTTTTACATGTGTAAGGTCACTACCAACTTTATCTTCCGAATAAATGTAATGGAGTAAAAAGTGCAATATTTCATAGAGGACTGAAAACATTAATTGCCCCAAGTTTGATAAATGTTAAAGCAGTGTTATACCTCTCATCAGAGTTACTCACAAGAGTCGAGGCACTTGCACGAGCCAGCGCACATTATTGGAGTACACCCGATGTTTGACGGCCCACTTGGCCAGTTTATCCCACTCGTCTCTGGAGCGCCCGTAGATTGACAGCCTGAGCTCCACGTTCTGGTACTTGCTCTCCTCCAGGTCGGCCATCACTTCCTGAGAAGCAGTGACACAAAAAGTCAGCAGAGGGCGCTGGTGTCTCATATGCTTATTCTGGCAGTGTTAAAGGTGTGAGTGCAGCACCTTAATTATGTGACCAAAGTATTTTCCCTCAATATGGTTGTCTGTCTTGATGAAGATTTCTCTCAGAATCGACTCCCCAATGGGATTGTATTTGGCATTGAACTTGTCAAAGCGATGGAAAGTGTTTCGGTCCTGCAAAAGAGTTGAAACACTGTGTCACTGGGATTCTTATTAACTAATGATGTTTTTTGGCTCAATCAGCTTTTGTCATTTCAACATCCTGGCGCATTTTGTAACCTGACAACTGCTATTTATCTATCTTTCTTCGGTGTTACTCACTGCATGCATGTCCAGGGTGTCCACACTCAGGTCAAAGGCTGTCAGGTTCATGCTCTCAAACACCTCCATGAGTGTCTGACCCTTGCCTCTTTCCACATGCACAATCTCTTTAGGATACTTCTTCATAGCCCTTTTGATAAAACGGAGAAGGTGCTTCTGGTTCATGCAGGACGATGCATGAATATGTGTGTCGACCTGGAAAAAAGGACAAGACAAAAGTTAAAAATGGAGTCTGATTCTTGATTACAAAGACTAATCCTGATAAGGCTCAGTAGAAACAGCTCTCAGGTTCACCTTACGGATGTTGTAAAAGTCTCGATGTGGGACTTTTTTTTGCGCTGCCAGCTCTTTCATCTCATTCAGCAGGATGTGCATCTGGAACTTGGAGCTAAGATACTGCAGACGACGATAGCAGAAGGACTTTCTGTGGCAAAGGGAACAAAAGCGAGAGATGGGTACTTTTTGCAAGAGTCTGAACATTTTTGTTTTTTCGATTTTCAACATGGTTAAAAATGGAAACAAAGAAAGTCTGGCTGTAAGTTTTTTGAAGCTATAATAGTTCAATCCAAAACCCATGATACACATACTACTCTGTATTCAAAACCTTACACTGGACCGTTGATAATGAGGGCCATCATGACGTTCATATCAGCGATGTACTCCTGCAGGTCTGGATAAGGCAGGTCCAGCTCTGTGCTCCTGTTAGAAACATCAAAAGTTAAGAAGGAAACTCTGTGCTGCCAACAAAATGTGTGAACAGAATCTAAAAACAGACAAGCCTTCTGCTACAACGAGGACTATGAGATAAAGCATGCGTGCACCATGTGAATCATCATACACATTTCTCACTTTTCCATAACGTTCCTCGTCGTGTACACATGCATGACACCATCCACCATTTTGCAGCCGTAACCCAAGTCAGGGGGCATGCTGGCAGGGTCCTGGTTCTCATATGGGTGCGTTTCAGAAACAGGTGGGTGCAATGTGGCATCTGAGAGGAGACAGAACGTTTCTCTGTGTCAAAGTGGGAACACACATGCAGCTAAGGTTCAATTTGAACAGCCTTCACGTTGTGACAGCCGGTTTAGGGGTGTGTAACAGATGGATTGTGAAATCTGTGAGTGTGCTTGGTTGTCTCTTTTTGTGAGAGTACTGGTAGTGACATATATCCCTCCAATTATCATTAAGATTCTTTTTTTCTTTTTTGATAACTGAGATGTTCCAGAGTCATTGGGAACAGAGCAGCAAATTACCATAATTTTCATTAATTATGTTGATTTTAGTGTTTTTTTTTCTTCTCATGCAACTGAGTGTCTGTATATCTTTGAGGACAAATTGCTTCTCTGTCACTTGTTCAGGGGTTTCTCTTTTTCTGAATTGTAGGTCCAAGAACAGAGGGTATATAAATTACGAAAACATGGGATTTGTATTTATGACAGTGGTGTTGCAGTCAGAAATTTTGGGGACCCCAAATTGCACATAATACCAAAATATTTCAGGTTAATTCAGTTAACACATTTTTTTATTGCACAAATCAGTATCTAAGTATATTCATGATTATAAATTATATTTCTGTGTTTATATGTATATACCTGCAGTGGCTGCAGTCTCTTGGAGCTCCTCCTCATAGATATCCAAGTCCAGAGGTCTCTCACTCAGCTCCTGCAGGTAACGAGCTGTGGTCCTGCAGAAGCTCTGCAGCGACAGTCCCATATACTTCTGTCTAATGAACAGAGCCTTCACCACACATTTGGCAGCATCCAAGAGATCTGTGAAGGGAACCTTATGGGAAAAACAATAGATTGCAAAGAAATAAGCAAGGAAAAAAAGTGTTTTTGTGAGAGAGGAGGTGTTATTTATTTGTGAGACAAAAAGCACAAAGAAATTAAGTGTGAAATGTTTCTACTGTACTTTCTCCCAGACCACCTTCCATCACTGCAGTGGCTCTGACTTACCCCACACTTCTCCTCTCCAGAAATTGTGACTCTCTGGTACTCTCTCTCTGGAACCATTTCTCTCTCCTGCAGGTCGGGAACCTGGCTCTGCTCCTTCATGTATCTATAGATAAAATGATAATTATTTTCCACTCTGTCAGTTAAGACAAACATTTATTAGACAGTGAGATCACTGATATAGCCAGGAGAAACACTCACTCAAGATCTGTGGCACTGTCAGTCTTCATAAACTCCTGTTTGGCTCGCAGGAGGATGTCGGGCTCATACCTGCGTACACAGAGGCTGAGCTCACTGTGGGATCATCTCTGTTAGCTTTAGGATCATCTGAGCAGAGTCTGACTCTGTTTGTTTATTTCCTTACAACCTTCTTCCTCTTTCTGAACTTACTTGACATCCTGGCTGATCTGTCGCTCGAGGCGATGCCGTTTCTCCTCCAACTGTTCGATGGGGCTGTCCTCTGGAAATTCATAGGGGGCGCTGCGCATCTCACTCTCAGCCAGAGTGCGTGAGAACAGCTCCTTCACAGAGACACATACAGTGAGCTACGTTATGAAAGTCTTCACATCTGGCAACAAGTTTGAAAAACGTCTTACATGATCTGGGTACTAACCTCCGCGATCTCCTTGTACTTCCCGTCCATGGATGTACGCAGGTCAATGGACTGTTTCAAGGCCACGGGGATGCCAGGCAAGGAATGCTGGGAAGTGAGGAGGTGGCGGGCACCACGGAGATCAACTAGAGATAAGGGGTATGGAGAGAGGGAAAGAAATCTTAAAAATAAAGGAGAAACTATGCATCTTTGAAAGTAGTCAGTTTTGTTTTGGGACTATTTTGGGCCTCAGAACCTTGTAAGTGACTCATTTCAGTAACTTAAGACCCGCACAGCAACTAATTTCAGTTTGGAGAGATGACAAATCAGTTTTCCTTACAGCAGCTGTATCCTATTAACCACCAATGATCTTATCAACATTTTACCCTGCATGAAAAAGGGGGCTTAACAACAAGAATCAGCTAAACTCACTAAATCAGCTTAAGGAGAGCTCTTTTTCTTTATAGTTCTTCACTCCCTTAATGCACAGTGACCAAAACGTCTGCAGAGGCTTGTTGTTCCTCTGTGAGCGAGCCTTCACACCATAGTGGAGGTCTGAGCTCAGCGGCTGTTTGTTCCTCCAGACACAATGGACCATTCAGGTGGAGAGCCCATCAGCACTTATACCAGCTAATACCCTCCATTGTTGCCATCGCACAAGACTCACGTTTTATACAAGCCCAGTTGTCATGGAAAGCTGAGAAGGGAACACGAAGGGGGATGGTCATTGAAAAAAAAAAGAGCTGGGACAAGGACTGCTGTGAGTGGATGCAGCGATGAGGAAAACAGAGGTTACACATTCGTCTGTAAGAACAGAGCAGTCAGGAGAAACCCTTAGCTGCTGTGTTTCCTCTCCACAGGGTGTATATTTAGCAGTCGTCTGCAATGATATTAATGTTTTCCTAGAAACTATGAACCTGTCACTGAAATATTCATCATCCTGCTAAATATTTTATCCTGTGTGTGCTAGGGTGTCAGTGGGCCTGTTGTCTGTCAGTATTTTTAGACTAAAACACACAAGAGGAAGGTCAAGGAAGGTGTACTGTGTGGTACCTGCACTCTTTGTTGTCTTTGTACTATCGTTGCCCATCTAAATTAAGTCTGGCTTATTTAACACCACATGTCTGAGTCTGTCTGCTCTGTGGAGACAGTAAAGGAGACCAGAGAGGCCAATTAACTGGGCCATGTAGAACTTAACAAAAAGCTTCATTAACAGTGTAAAAATGCATGTTGAGGCACACAGATCTTTGTTCGGATTACAACTCACCATGTGTTTATCACCTCCTGTTTTAACACTTTCAAAATCAGTGCATCCCACTTAACACGCTGAGCAAGTTTGCCTGCACCACAAGGTAGCAAACGTACAAGAACATAAGTATCTGGGACCGAGAGAGAAACTGAAGGAGTTACAAACTTTAGAGTGTATGAATATACAAGTGGGCATTGACCTTTTAAAGGCTGAACAGTCAAGCTCAACATTGGGAGCCTGTGAAAACAAATGAAATGGCAATAAGAGTGGAGTTTAATGTGCAAGGAGATAAGAGAGAGACATTACAGAAAAAGAAATTAGTGCTTGTAAGGTGTTTGGCAGGATGAAGATTTAATGAGTTAATCTGTGAATAAATTTAAATGTCAGACATGAACTGACGCTTGAGGCATTTCATTATTTGCCAGTGTTTGTTTTTGCTGCTGAAAGTTTTTAAGTTGTAATTTTAAAACCAGAGTTATAGTAGCTTCTACAGTCAATGAGCTAAATTTTTAACCAAAATGATTCATCAATTTGTCGTTCACAGACATGAACTGGTTATTATTTTAATGATCGAATAATTACTGTACTATATCACTGAAATACGGAATGTATTAACGAGGGTTGAATGACATGTTTTTGGTAAAAGGAGATGAGTCATACAGCTTTCATTACATGCACATGTAGTTAGTCTCTGTGTGATTTAGCAGAAAGTTTGAAGTTGGTGGTTTCTGTGGTATCTGTCTTTCGCAAAAAATTGAAAAATGTAAGTCAGCACTGTTTGAGGTCAACATAAGCCTTCATGCAGTCAATCAGCTCTTTGCGTCTCAAGGGCCCATAGGAGCAGCACAAGGGGAGGGGACTCCACCCTACAGCATGATTAGGAAGTAGGAATTCAAAAGTGGCAGAAAGAGAGGACTGTACAAAAGCCAATGCCGTATTTTCTCAGACCACAAACCACAAAAAATGCTCACTTTAAATCACATAAAAAATTGAACTTTACATGTATGCAATTAGAGCTGTATAACTCATTTAATCTACCCAAGGTCACAATCTTATCAATCACCTTTTATAAATACCTGTTTTAGCAGCAGCATGAAGGGACTGCAATCCTCATTCAGTTTTATAACTTTGTTTTGCAAAATGATAATAAACAATCTTATAATAAATATTTTGAGGTTTTTTTTTACTATTGGTGCGAAACAAGACTTAAGGATTACATCTTGGTCACTAGGAAATGTTAAAGCAACTAAGCAAGTAAAAAACAGTCATTAGTTGCAGTTCAACCATTAATTTAAAGGCAAAAGAACAAATGTGTCATCTGCAAACATTATGAAAGAACCGCTGCCGGACACATTTAGCTGAGAGGTTACATGGATAAGAAATACTATCATTGTCAGTTCCATAAATCTTTCTAAAGTAAGCTTGAATCACTAAAAAATTAAAATAATGTTACACCAAACACATCAAACAACAGATAGATGCTCTTCGTCTGATAAGAAAGAGCATGTCTGTGTAATGCTGTGGCCTGTTTTCATCTCTGCTGTCGGTTTGGAACATTTCAAAGTGTCCTGATAACAGTGGACGCTGGTTTGGAGGACACAAGAGGACCAGCGGCGAAGACATCCATGCTGGGCCACAGTAAAGCCAAGCCTAGCCAAGCCTGACGGGCCTGGAGCTAATCCCCTAATGGCTGCTAAATTTGGATCAGTAGCATCTATGGTTACATAACATCTCATCCCCCCACAGCTGGAGAGCAAACCACTCAGAAATAAACTCAACCATGTTTCACTTGAACATATACGACTACATAATCCGGTTGGATGAAGCTTTTATTGATCTAATAGGAGCAGGAGGGAAGCAGCGTGAGGGCTTGATACAAAACAGATTCCTCACGCACTACCTGTTTTCTAAAACAGACACAATCAAACATGATAAAACACCACCATGGTTCCATTGAGCCTCAAAACGAGGTCAAACAGTATCATCTTGCTGAAGGACTTCCACTGCATGCATATTTCAACAGCAATGCAGAGTCTAACTCAGAACGGATGGTGTGTTAAAAAAAGGTCCTTAGGGATTAGATCACCAGTGGAAAGTCACTGGAAACCTAAAGGCCAGAGGAGAGAAAGATGTCAGGGGTCAAGAGACTTCCTGTGTAACTTCATCTACAGTACTGGGTTTTGGTTTTCACGCCTTTGTCTGAAAACTTGTAGCTTCTCAGAGGCAGGCATGGATATCTGAATGGGATAAAATTTAGCAGATCTACTCACAAAACCTGAAAAATTATCCCCTCCTTTGGCCCCTCCTTTTTCCTCTCTTTTTTTTTTTTAATCATCAGGCAGGCAATGCATCATCAGCCACTATCTACCTGCTTTCATTGACTATGCAGATTTGGTATTCAGCCCACAAGAAATGCCAGTGACTCAAAGCCTGTGTGGTGAATGCCTCACAGTGAAAGCCATATTTACTCACAGCTCACATGTGTCAGTGCTGCTGAGAAAGCAAGAGCACCAAGAGACAACCAGTGTAAACAATGCAGAGCCGGAGGTTCACTCTGAGTGAAACTTGGTGTACTTTTTAATACTAGTGCCGCTAAGCAAGCCATTTACAGCAATCCAGTAATTTTTCAATAATTTTAAAATATAGTAGTTTTTCAAAATATTTATACTTTAAAGATTTCTATAGTTTTACAAACCCATTTTTTTTAATAAAAAAAGGGGGAAAAGTCTCAAATGTTACACATTGTCTTAATTTAAGCATTTTGCTGACTAAAACAGTCCAGTAAATTGTAAGGAAATTGTACCATGCATTTAAGGTCAGATTTCGGATTTGAGAGTTTTTAATTTTTGTACTGTCTACACAATTCTGCTGATACTATATGAAAATACTGCAAAACTATCAGAGTTTAGCACTAAAAAAATGGCTTACACATTTACCACATCAATAAAATCATATACAAAATGTATGGAAAAGCAAAATGACTGATCAGACAGCTATTTTACACACCAGAGTTTCACTAGGAAATATGGCACACCGACAGTTTACCATAAAAACAGTTACATCTGGCTGCTCACTATTATACAGGGACTCACATGCATGGCAGGGAGAGTGCAGCAGGACCTAAGGATTTTCCTGCTCCTTGAAAGGATGCTTACTCCTCCAGTACCTCTGACTCTTTCTACATGAAGCAGCTGATGTCTCTAAAGACATGTAATAAAACTCTTTTGCTGGCCACAGACGGTTCAGTCTGTGCAGCTGCATTAGCTGCATGTCTTCAGGCTGATGTCAATTTTCTAGTAGAAACCTCTGTGCTACGCTCCCTTTACTGCTGAAAAGAAATGCCAAAAATATAGAGCAAGATGCCCTCTAGCCTTGAAAACAACCCCTTCAAACAAGTTGCAGGTGTAGTCAGCAAAATATATCGATCTGCTCTGCTTAGTACTGCACAGTTGCACCTTTCTACCACCTGCAAAAGACACGTGAAAGCTAGTTTGCAGGACAATCAATCGACACACATTCTCCCCAGCATATTAAGACAGCACTGCTCAGGGCTATTACACACAGCCACCAAGGGACAGGCAGAGGAGAGTGGCAGTGAGCGTGAAAGAGGGAAAGAAAACAGGGGGGAGGGTTGGAGGGGAGGAGAGAACAGCGTTATTTGTGCTTTTGCACAGGAGGAGGGATGTGCAGCGTACCTGTCTCCTAAGAGTCAGTGTTTACCAGCAGCTAGCAGAGAGAGGAGCAACAGAGAGACAGAAAGAGAGAGAGAAGCTGTCCTGGCAGGGACATGGAGCATGCCAGGCAGCAAAATGTCCCAGGGTGGCGTCTGCTGTCCTTTCAAGATGGGTTAAACACAAAGGGATAGAAAGAGACAGAAAAAGAAACACTTCAAACACTCATTCTAATGGCAAAACTGGCAGAAACACACACACACACACACACTCACATTAACACACAGTCAAAAAGTCATCTCCTCTCCTCCTTTTATCTGTCCCTGTCATACATACAAAGAGCTGGTCCAGCAGATCCATGAACTCCCCCTCACATCCCAGTGTGTGACCCCCCTCTGCTCTGTGTGCCTCCTGGTTCAGGCCAGCTGTCGCTGCACTAGCTGCCTCTGGAGCTGATCCTCCTCATTTGAATGCCTCTGACATCTATCTGGGACGTACCACAGGAGGGAGAGGAGGCGGGGGGGAGAAGACATACATCACCAGCGGATGTGGGTTCTCCTGCTGTGAGTTTCTCTCACAGCTCCCCCCCTCTCATCTACCTTATGCTCTGTGCTGTGTTTTGCTGTGGAGACCATGTGTTTGGGATGTTTGTGCCGCCTGCGTGAGAACAACATGGTGCTGCCTCAGCGGTAAGGTTTGAGATGTCATGGTCTGTTTTTCTTTTTTTTTCTGCCAGCTGAATAGCAGCAGTCTTAGAGCAACGACTGTCTAATAAATGAGACCTCCATCTCCTCTCACATGAATGAAATTAAAGGGCCAGCACGTTGTCCCCATTACAGTTGCAGCAGTATCTTCTGGAAAATGATTTCCCATGCTGCAAACACAGACCCATGAGTGTGTGCGCTTAAAATGATGAAATAACACAATAATGACTCTGATGCAATTTCATGACACAGAACAAAAGAATGCACACAAGATTCAGTGTGCACGTCTCTCTGCAGCCATATCTCTCTTCTTTACACATATGCACTGAATGTAAATTTGCTCTGGATTACATGTTCGATTTGCAAAATACTTTGCTTGTTTCCATAAGTTTAATTTCTATTCAGATCTAGAGGAAAATCTTCAGTTGGTGCAGATCAAAACAACGAGATATTTCTTAAACAAAACAAGTTTCCTGAGTCTTTGTTTTGTGGATAAAGACTTGAAAAATCCTTTTTACCTTGTGGTTAATTGGGCTTTTCAGAGTTCTTTGTGGACAAAAGTTACCTGATTAAATCTGTTGCTAACTCAGACTTAAATCCATCAATTTGAATTTGAGTAAAGGAGGTCCTTCATTCCTATCAATCATCAGTTTGTATAAAATGTTTGCTCTGCCTATCTTATCTTTCCTTGCTCAACACCGTCTAGAGTTCAACTCAAGTTGTCTTTACTTTGTCCTCAAGGCTAAGTAAGAAATCTTCACCTTTTCTAAACCAACACACAATCATATTCAAGCTACTGAGCTGTTTTCCTCTACTTATAAATAAGATGGAACAAGAAATATTCTGTATTTTTGTTGTTGTTAAAACCAATCATAAGGGCCAAACCAACATTGTATCCACAAGGATGGATACAATAGAAGTAATAAGTGGAGTCTTTTAGCCACAGATCCAGTTTTAGAGTGAGTATTTACAGCAGCAGCAGGACTGTGACTGTGGGACTGAGTAAGAATAAACCACTGTTTCCATGTTCAGCCTACAGTTTTTAATGTGTTTCGGACAACAAAAGGTTTCTATGAGACTGAGAAAAAAGTTGGGATTTAGCTCTGCATGCAATACTTGATTTATTGTTGGTTTTGGTCTTTTCATGAAACTCTCTTAAAAAACAAATAGAATACTACTAGTCTTATGCTTCGAACAAGCCCTTCTGAAGCCTGTTTTATTATTTGTTTTCACAGCAAAAAATCCTGTGTATTGTTTTGTCTCAGAAACAGAACAATGTGAATTTAAAACCATGTACATATACATATAGGAACAAAAATGTATCTATACAACTGGTATGGAAACAAAGTGTAAACATTTAAAAAACAAGGGATAAAAAATATAAACACTCAGATCATCAAAAAAGAACAAATCCTTCTTCTTAAACTAATGAAGAGAACTGGAGCTGTCCAGTTTGAAAAGCACAGCTGACAAACTGGACAGAAATATCCTCTAATGCTGCAGTCAAATGCAACCTGAGAACAAACAAATCACCATTTGTTGCCTCAAGGTTAAATCATTGTTTGTGTATGATTTTTTTCAAGGCCCTCAAAGCCAAAATTACTCTCAAGGGGACTAATCAAACTGTTGTGGCCCTAAGAGGAGCACAACAAACAAGATGGCTGTTTGTATTTATTCAGAGCAGGCTCCCTCTAGTGGTCAAATGAGACACTACACAGACATCAACATAGGCTCATCAAGGTGCGTAGCAAAGTATTCAATCAAACAATGAAACTCTACAGGCCAGCACCAATTCATATAAGAAGTTATCCATTCATAGAATTAAAGCAGATCATTTACATAAGAAAGTAAGAAACAGCAGTTCCTCAATATAAAAAATACTGCATTTAAAATTGTCAGCTTTAAGCTGCACAGTCAGCTTTTTAACTGTTAACAATGCTGAATGGTCTTGTTTATAGATCTACTGCATGTCATTATACACAGTATATTACATTTTTGGATTATTGCTTTGGGTATTAAAACATTTTTTTTGACACCTGGTTAGATGAAGCTAACTTTAAAATACCGTGTGTTTAAGCTGTAGCAATGCATTATATTTTTTTCAAGATGTTGTGTCATGTTGAGAGTAGCAAGTTTTTTACCATAAATATATCTGACAATAATCTTATGGATTGACTGATCAATATTTCAATCAGAATTATTTTTTTCTGCCTTTCAGCCTGAAAAATGACTGAAAAGATTATCGAAGTAGTTGCCGGTTCTTTTTAAATGTATTGACTAATCAACTATCCTCTGAACCTCTCCATAAAATGCAATGCAAGTAACCACCAACTGCAGCTACAAGATAAATGTACTTTAGTAAGAAGTACAATATTTTCACCTGAAATGTAGGGAAATAGAGGTTTACAGCACTATCAAATAAAAAATACCAGAACGAGTAGAAATATCTTAGACTAATTACCTAGTTACTTTCCACTGAAAGGATCCAGTGGAAAATGTCTGAAAAGACGTATCTGCTTTAATTAAAGATTCTCTCCTTACAGCATGCACTGTACTTACAAACAAGGCTCTGGCTCTCCACGGGTTGATGTGTCGCCAACAACAGCTGGCATCAGGTATCTTTATATCTTTATTACCAAACCATTAAGCATGAGCAAAAACACAACAAAGAGGTGGTCCTACCCACAGGGCACCAGTCCATCAGACCTCTAACACGCCAGATGTTGGCTTATATTGGCAGCGGAGCCACAGACAATGGTAACACTGTCAATAGATGCATGAGGAGTGAGTGACTGAAGGTTATCAGATGAGGGTGTGTTAGGGTGGGTGTCCCCAACACACCCAGGTCAAACATTAATTACAGATTCAGCCATTAAGCTGTGTCTCTGTGGGGAGTGACAGGGCTTAACATTTAACCCACAGCGACTGTCTCCTGTAATGACTGTATGTGCACACGACACAGACTCCGACATGTGTGGGCACGTAACGATGATGACAAGGTGTGACACATCCCAAAGAGGCGTGAACAGGATGTGGGCGAAGTACAATGCGTCCAAAGGTCCATCATCAGCCTACTGTATGGTCAACATGGTCATATTCAATAACTGTTGTAGTATTTATTTCCTGCAGAGGTGAGAAGTAATTTCACACTACCACTACATGACTACTGTCTGGAGCAAATTTCAATGTTTAACGCCACAAAATTTATCTGATTATCAATTAGAAGTATATTTATTACTTTGCAGATTACAATTTGACACACAAATGTAAAGACACATTACCAGCATTGATTAATAGATTGCTAAAAGTTTAGCTAGCCAGTCATTTATTTAGTATCTTAATTAGCTAATTAGCTCATCAGCGTGTTAGTACTAATAATTTACAGGAGCAAATCTATTGCATACTGTTTTACTATTGATACTGACAGCACTTGTATACATTTACTTTACATTATCACTGGATTTTCACACATACTAGAGTACTTTTTTCACATTTACTTGAATATACAATTTGCAAGCCCTTTTTAGTCACGTTTTTAAAACAATGAAAAACAATGAAAAACAAAAGATGTCATTTGATGAAATAGTTGGTAGCGTGGGATCATGGGATTTGCTTATTTCATTGTCTAACAGCCACTGTTTTAGATAACAGCCACTGTTTTAGACATTTTGAAGTGAAATGTTACAAATTAATTTTAAAGTATCAAAGAACTAACAATATTTCAAAAATCCAATTTTAACTCTTCTAAACTACATGTTATCATGTAGGTTTTGCACTTGCATGTTTTCATAACCGTATTATACTCTGTAAATGTATGTATGTATGTATGTAATACTCTGTTTTATACTTCCTGTAGGCAAATGTCTACTGTTGAAGTTATCATTTGATTTCAAATGTTTCAACAAGGTTGAAAACAGCACTGAAGGCAGAGAAGAGGCTAACAGGTGAGTGGGTGGCGCTCTAATCTTAGAACTACATTTTTCACTGGCAGAGAAGAGATTCACCTACTGCTCTCCTCCTTCCACAAACCCTGCAATATGGAGAAAGCTCTGCATCAGCTCTTCAAACTGTAACTGTATAAGAGAGCAAACAGCTGACTGACACACACAGGACAGTGGGTTATTTGTATGGACAGAGGGTCTATAATATTTAAAGAAAGCCAATCTCTGGGAGATTTGAACTGATTTAGAGCTGGGTTGAGACTTCTAAAATCATCCACTCTGCTGTGCAGAATGATTAGCAGAGAGCTCATTAAAGTGGGTCAAAAGTTCACATTTCTTACTGAATCAATATTATAACCTATAGCTCCTCGATCATGCAAAGTGTCAGTTTAGATAATCATTACACAGAGTATTATGTCAGACGACAAGATATCTGATTCAACTATAAATGGCTACAGCATGTTCAAGGTTAGTGATCACTTTATAAGAGACAGTGCACTTAAAAACATGACACTCGCGATTATTTAAACAGCTTGTTTGATGCAATCAAATGATCATGTATCCGCAGCCTCAACTGCAGTACTTAGACTGTACTGTAATATCTGCTCAAAACTACATTAAAGCCTTTTTGAAAAAACAAAACAAAAGAAGATGAGTCACCTAAATGTCATCTATGCTTACTCAGATGGTTCCCTGGGTGCTTTAACAGCATAAAATGTGAATGTTATATTTCTGCAGAGACCCTAAATCAAATCCCAGAGGCTGCAGAGCAGAATCGTGTATGCACAGCCTGCCTTCCCTCTACATATAAAAAAACAGAAACCAGTCTCTTGATTTTAAAAAGCAAAACTACCCCTCATCATTCCAGTGTCTAATTACCCCTCCCAGTCTGACACTGAGGAGCAGCTTTTGTAAAAGCTACGAGCTGTAAATGAGTGTAATCACAGAGAGTGTGCAGGAGGGGGAGTCGGTTAAGCAATCAGACCTTGAGCTGCTGTATTGTTTTTGTCAGGGTTACAAATTAATCTCAGACTGTCTTGACAGT
>JAPZDZ010000002.1:8586007-8597397 GCA_029783805.1 Acanthurus tennentii | reverse complement strand
TGTGTGTGTGTGTGTGTGTGTGTGTGTGTGTGTGTGTGTGTGTGTGTGTGTGTGTGTGTGTGTGTGTGCGCGTGCGTAACCTTTTTCTTCAGCAGCAATGTATGACAATTCTTCCTGCCTGTTTTAGACATATACATTTTGAAAAATTATATAGCCCAGTTTGGATTAAAAATAGAAAACAATGAAAAATAACAACAATATAGTCCTGCATTCTCAGACTTGTTTGGCTTTAAACCCAAAAGAAAATGATTGTGTCTCGCCAAATGGGCTCAACATAGCAAAAAAGATTTATTTTTTTTTTAAGATTTTAAAAAAATCTTAATTAAGTCATTGATTTGACCTATAGCATTGTTTTGCATTATTTCCTTCTACTATCAAAAAAAAAACAAGTCAATTTTTACCCAAATCAACACATTTTGAGCTACGACTCTGAGTTTTGACAAGTGATCTTGCTTTGTTACTACTTATACAATTTAGAAAAAGGAAATGTGCCAGTTTACATGACTGATCTGTGTGACTGCCAGAAAAAACATACTTAGAATAATCAAAATCAATTATTTCTGTGTAGATAGGATTTAATTTGTCCCACTTTTGCCCTCCTTTATTTAAGAAGTTCAAAGAGATTCGCTTGAAACTTCGTCTGCTGAAACATAGATAGTGAAAAATGTATAAATGGAAGTACATAACAGAAAAAAAAACGCCCAGAATCAATCTTTATGTTCTTTCTTTATCTTATGCTTTTGTTCATGAAAGATTTGCTTAAATTTTGCATACATGTTACCTGAGACTTTTTGTGTATAAGAAAATAAAAAAAATTAACAAATCCTTAAAAAAAGAAAAAACATTTTACAGACAAAATGGTAACTTTGATGAAGTTGTAAGAGGATTAATGGCGGGTATGACAACATGTGTAAATGTCACCAAGGTTCCCCCATGCGTCACCAGGCACTTATTTATTTTGCAGACTTGTAGAAAAGCTTGTAGACTAAACCACATGAGCTCATCAGAGGGTGGGAACCTCCTGTAATGGAGCCTGCAGAGGATTTAAAGAGCAACATCACCCCACATCACACTCTGGAAAGTAAAGAGGATTCATCTGTGTCCATCAAACACAAATTCAGCTTGTTCCTGTCAGGGGAATGATTCGGTTTCACCAAGGTTTCAGGAAATTTTAAGTAATTTTAAAACAGAGACATTTTATTATTTCTCTGCTTATTTATCTGCCTACTAGAATAAAACAAAGGGAGTTCTCATGTTTTACTGATGTTGAAGGCAAAAAATTTGCCTCCACCTTAACCTACTTCCAAAAAAAAAATGTAATAAGCTTTTTCCTGCTGAATGTTGCTAAAAACACAAGCCCTACATGTCCAGTTTCTCTGCTCTCCATTGCAAAGAGACATTGTGTTAAGCACCTGTCTCTCAGGTTGATCTGAGCCTCTGCAGGTAATCTTGTCAACAGATCAGAGACGCAGGGACAGAGCACAAAGCGGGGCTACGCCATCCTCCCTCTAATGGGATTGGCCGCCATCACTAGATGTGCTACAGTGATTAGCCTGCTTGGAAGCGTACGGGGATTTAGACCTCAAGCACCCTGCCCCGGGCAATTAGCACTACATGCTTAGGAAGAGTGACGTGAGTGTAATGCTCTGTATCTTAGGACAGAAATGGGAAAGTGCTGTTTAGTTATTAATGCATTTATTGCTGACATAGTATGTGCATCAATATGTTACGAGTTGTGTTGCTTTTGAGGACTTTCATATTGATTCTGGTGTGAAATGCTTTATTTTATCCCTAGATATGTGTGAATTTATCAAAATAATTTTAATTGCTGAAAACACTGTGAATCTTTCTGAAATACCTGAAATATTATTTTGTTTGTTTTTGCTTTCACACACCTGTAACACTTTTTCTTTTTCAGAGTTCCCAGTCTGTCAGTCCTTTAGCTGTCCTCTGAGCCTTTTTGACCCTGACATCACTAAACCGCATGTAGGACTGTCTGGCAGACTGAAGGACAGAGCCATGTTCTATTAAACCAGCTTCTCCCACAACAAACCAACTAAATATCCAACAATCTACCTTCAGTTTAAGTTGAGCAGTCGAAACCTGCCTTTGTTAGACTGTACTTGATGAGAAAGCTTTTATGGGGTGATGTAGATGACTGTGATTGAACAGCTGCTGGGTGTGGCTACGAAACTGAAGCCTGATTAACAGACACTGTCCTACTGCTAATGCACTGCTTAAGTTGAATAAACCAAACTCATTTACGATGGCTTCATTTGGACATAGGCATATTAGGGAGGACTGACAAGTCTGTGGCCAAATGTAGAAGAAAATGAGTTATACAGTCATTAAATGTATTTGCAGTTTCTTTCCATTTTGCAGATTATACAGAGAGATTGTAGTGAATAACTTTTGTGGTATTTCTCTTCAGGGATGTTGAAAATTGCGAGTCAGCTCTGTCCGATAAAATGTTCTGCATCAGCCCTCATGTAATTATCCACAACCTTCATCTCAAGAGGTCCACGAGGACATGTTGGCAACAGTAGGAGAAAGTGCCCTCCTTACAGCAGGATGAAAAAGTAGGGTACTAAATTGAAACCACTATGACTACTTGAAGGCAGATGTTGTCCATTTTCTGACAGAGCTGACTTGCACCTTTTAATTACATGAAAAAGAGAGACAACAAAAGATATTCAATTTCAAACTTTCTGCATATCCACTTCTGCACCTAAGCATAGAACACAAAGACACATAAAACATAAAACATGAAGACTTACAGGAATGAGGACATCAGGGTTATAATTATGACTAGCAATTCTTGTTGTTTCAACATAAACAATCATGAAGCCACACAAATGGTATCAGTGAGTTATGCACTGAAGCCAATAAAAAATAAAACAATATTTTGCTGACTGATTGTTAATGAGGCAAAATTTGTTGAAGAATACCAACAACAAAAGTTACCGCATATACTGATTTGCCGATTTTTAGGGCACCTAATGTAATAAGTGCAACTTGTGCAATTATTAACACTCTGTGCTGTGTGCTTTCTTCTCTCAGTTGTCCAGTAGCATGGTAAACTGCACATCTGCTGTCTGATACAAAGAGATTTTAAATATGCAGAAAGTAAAAGTGAGTGATGCTTTGATAACACCTCTCAAAATGTTATCTCAGAAGTAAGTACCATCTAGTGGAAAGTAAAAGACAAATTAAAAAGTGTAATATTTGCAAATGGATGCTCAGAATGCAGGACAAACAGCCTTTATCTTTTGCAGATTTCTGATGCTGGTCAAAGAAATTTAGCAGTAACCTATCTTTTGACAGAATTAGTGACCTCACATACAGAATTGCAGAATAATTCCTTCAGCAGGAAGGGTGGAAATATAAGAGTCTCATGGAGGAGGCCCACTGACCTCTACCCATCAACCCTCCAGGGCTGACCTGCTCAGAGATCAACTGCTCCAACCCCGCAACATCCCTGTAATTAACATCATCCCTCCTGTTTGAAAACATTTGCCCTGGCTGAAAGAAAATGAGAATTTTTGTGAGACAGTTTCATCTGTTACAGATAATAACCTTTAGAAAAACATTTAGGTCATGTTATCACTGGAGCCTCACTAACTAAACAGCAAAGAGCAGTGACAGTTGCTTTATTTAGCAGGCACCACACCACCTGGGACTTAACCGTCTTAACTGTAAGAAGTTTATGAGAGGTTAATGCCTCCCTCCCTGCTCTGTCCATGTGACTAACACTGAAGTCAAGAGTCCATGCAGGAAATACAGTACAGATGAAGAAAGCAACACTTTCACACTGACTCCAAACCACACATTCATGTGTGATGTTTTGATCCCAGTCAGATATCCAGTGCAACCATTTATATGTCTATGCTTAAAAAGCTTTGGTACTCTTTGATAAAGGATGTACATAATGCACATTAGAGTAATTTATAGTGTGTTTTTACTGTATATATACTTACACACACATCAGACTTTGTGTAAACATATTTGGGCAATTTGAATAAATTAATATCAGCTGAAAAAACGAATGACATCAACGACTCTCACTGAGCCCAAGTTTCTCAGTATGCTTATTTCTCCTTTTCTTTACATCATTCACTATTGCCCTCATTAGACTAATTGGATTGGCTGGCCAATCAGGAAGAGGCAACTCCTAAGTCAGAGGTTTAAGCAGAGGGAATTAACAGGTGGCTCTCTGCAGAACAGAGCTGCTGAAATTGATTTGATCCTTGAGAGGGTCCCATCCGATCGTCTAATCGAAAGAGGCCAACGAAGCCAGGAAGGCTCAAGCACCTCCCTCCCAATCCCCTTCCGCTAGGAAATCGCCTTTCACCACGATTAGTTTTGCACCCAGTTCTCTGCAGCTACTTGCAAGGAACCGTCAAAATTTCTATCCTTGAGGATCTTGAGTTTGCGGAGGAAGAAAGCATGGGTGCGGGAGCAAGCGCAGAGGACAAAAAGTCTAAGGAGTTGGAAAAACAACTCCAGGAAGATGCTGATAAGGACTCTAAAACAGTCAAGCTATTACTGCTTGGTAAGTGGACTCATCAGTATTCTGGCTACACCAAGTTTTTCCTTTGGTCCCAGACTGCAGGTGAAGCAAAGTGCTAAAATTGTCAGGTTTCAACTTCAGTACTTCACAAATACTAGTTAACTTTCCATCTCTGACTCAGAGAACTTTCTGTGGAGGTTCAGGATGCTGCATTGGACAGAAGTCTTGTAGTCAGCCAACAGTCGATGGACGCAACTGAATTATTAGAAAAGTTGAAATGCAAAGGGGAAAAATCATAAAAAATGTTTTAGTCACTAAATCCGAGAATTAGTTTTCGCTACAGATGATTTTATTTAAAACCCTGTTCTCATATGTTATGATGGATGTCTCTTCAAATGTTGGATATGAGCCTCTGGGGGTGTGTTAAACAGCCCCTGCACATCTGCTCACTGCTTGGTTAGATGTGAGATATGTTGGGCTCAGAGGACTTACAGGTTGTGCAGATGATTTGTTTCTAGATAAAACCCTACATTAGTTTATTAGAAAGATGGAAGGACCATTTAAGATTGTGTGAAACTGAGAGGGTATTAGCAAAGGCTA
Source organism: Acanthurus tennentii (assembly GCA_029783805.1). Classification (NCBI taxonomy): domain Eukaryota; kingdom Metazoa; phylum Chordata; class Actinopteri; order Acanthuriformes; family Acanthuridae; genus Acanthurus; species Acanthurus tennentii. Next base: position 8,592,287 of record JAPZDZ010000002.1, on the reverse strand, counting down.
AGAAAGTGAAGAAGATGGAGATAAGAGAAATGAGTTTGCAGGCTGAGCATTGACAAGGGGATCTGAGATGAAAACTCATAAAAATAAGAATATACTGCAAGAATTTAGAGAACAGATTAACAATATTAAAAGTAAAACAGTAAGTTACCTCATTTGAAAGTACCATACAAATAAACATTAGAAATAAGTGTTATATAAATTACAATTTAAATAATTAACAAACTTCAGCTTCCTCAGGTGAGTTTTTACCCTTATGATTAGTTATTCTAAAAAAAAAAAACTTTGCAGAGCTTCATCCATTAAAACACTGGAAACAATTCTTTTTATTGTTAAAAATATGATGAATTGTGAAAAATTAATGGCCAGATGCACTTGTATATGTACAATGTCAATCACCAGTATGTTTCAATATCATATAACAACGACTTTTCAGTTCTGATGGAAGGACACTGGTGCTGAAAATAATCAAAGCCTTTGGTCTAAATGAATCACAGCACAGCAGTGATATGTCAATCCGATTAGCTAACTGGTTTAGTGCAGATCCACTTGGCAAGGTCTTTGTTGATCCTTCAACTCACACATAAATTAACATTATCCCTGCAACATTCAGTCTCAAAATGCTGGTGATCATTTTCACAAAAATCTGGAAGGTCATTTTAAACAAAAAGGATAAAAATTACAGATTACTGGTGTTTATGTCAAATAATTATGTAATACATACAAACAGAAATACAAACTAAAAAAAAGCATTACTAAAAGTCTGTTAAAAATATGTTATTTCATAATGTAATGCAACATTTTGTGTTTTTATTATAGATCCTGAACTAATGTTATTCCACCTTACAAATGCAGACATTTAATTTTATTTCTCACAAAATTGGATATCAAATAAATGCTGCTCCTGATATCAGAATTTGGTTCCACTAGATTTACATAGAGGGCGCTTCTCAAGCAAGATAAAAAATTAGACAGTAACAGCTGATAAGTGATAAGAAGAGTGCCCTCTTGTGGACTCTGATAGATATTTTGAGATTTTTCACGATGTTTTTTTAAAATGTTCACTGCTGATTTCTTTGGTTAGCTGATTCAGTGTAGGCAAAAAGAAGTTTTCACATATCATAATAAACTCTGGAAATCCTTAAGCTAAATGTGGGTTTTCACCTAAGAAACCTGAGCAATTAACTCTAAAGAACTCAAAAACTGCAGGCATTAATTGTTCTAAAACTTCAGTGAATGAGAATTTTTTCCTCTGTATATTACAATTGAAAAAATTGATTTATACCAAAAATTGTGCATCATTGCAGGGAGTTATATTCTGTACTCTTATAGGCAGGCATTTTCTTTCCAACTACACAACCCTTATAGTCACAAACTTCTAAATATCTGTTATATCTTCTTTGCAAACATTTCTCTTTGGTATCTCCTGCAGAATAAACATGAATATAAAACTCCCCTTTAAAATACAGTTTAAATGTCACTTCAAAGCCTTAAGAACACATTCTCTAATAAGCATAAGGTGAAAGAATGACTCATAAAAACCTGTCCGGGCACTGTCACAGGACCACTTTTACTACATTACCACATATGAGATAAAACAAATTGCTTGCATGGGAAAACCAATAGTGTCTCCTTGTGGGAGGTTGATGAAACCACAGGAATAAAGGAGTGATGTCATAAAATCGTCAGCAGTGGATGGAGCTTAATGTGGCTGCAGTGAGACCAGGACAGCCAGCTTTAGTCACCCAGTGATGTGATAAACTCCTTCTGTACTCAGTTAGCCTGTCATGCTGCAGACCTGATCTGCCCGCAAGCTTTCAAATCTAATTGTGACACTTAAATTGCACATTTTTGCACAGTCCACATTATACATGTGTGTATAATATATAAGTAAGTATATAAGTACATCTGCTTTTAGAAAAAAATGTTATTCTAAAATGAAAGTCCCCTCCTGTCTGGATGGCTTGTATTGATAAAGCCTCAGTGGGACTTTCTACAGTTGGGATATTGTGGCATTTGTCAGGGCACGAGGAACTGGGTGTATAAAAATCTGACAACTGTGCAGCTCAGCAAGATTACAAAAAGCTAAGAGGTTTGTTGTTGTGCTGCAAGGAGATTATGTTGTTCCTGTTAGTGGAGTCTTTAGCCAGTTCAGTGTCCTCTATCAGACCAGCACAAGGATTTACATGAAACTGAGAGCGAGAACACTTCAGAATTTCACAGACCAGCTGAAACCAACACTAATGAAAGTGTAAAATCTGCTCTTACACGGCACTGCCTGTTTTTGCATTTTATCTTCCCTCACCTTAATTGACTGTGGCTGATGTTGACTCTTACATGCTTAACACATGTATTTTACCTGTTTGCTAGCTCTAACGTGCATCTGTCTGTGCCCTGATCTATGTACATTGAGTAATATGAATTTTAAATTCTTTGTGGCACTTTATATTTAAAAAATATTTACTTTGGGCTAGGACAAGAGGTGAAAAATTGTTCTTGAAGGTTCATGTAAAACTGCTGGCTTCATACTTACTGACACATTTGTTTGTATAGATGTGGAACAAAAAAAAGTGTGGTTATCATGATCTTTTTGAAAGCTTTATCAGGATTTCCATAAAGAGATAATAAGTGCTGATTTATTCTGACTCTTTGGCCTGAGTTGTACAGACTAAATGTCATTCAGTTTCTTCCTGCGTGATGGAGGCGGACATGATCCGAAAACTTTCCAAACATATAAACAGCACTTTAGGTCAAAGTAACAGCATTTGTTTCTCTTTTCGACAGACTGCTCCTTAATTTGGCTGCATTACCAAAGCACATTCTATGGTTTTTTATACCTTAAAGTGAGTTTCTACTTAATGGCATGTCAAAGGGAACACAGCAGTAAGTGTGTTGTTCGTAACCTTTTTTTAATTTCTGTTCCAGGTGCTGGTGAGTCAGGGAAAAGCACCATTGTAAAACAAATGAAGTAAGTATTAAAATACATGATAAAATGTGTTTTTTGTGTCATCTAAACCCTGTCAGTAGCAAGCAATGTAAGTGCAGCAGTCAGGCATTAAGCCAGCAGGCCTAAGCCTTCTCATCTCCGTCTGTTTAACTTGCAGTGAAGTCAGAAGGTCAACAGGGAAAACATCCGCTTACCCTGTTTTGTCAGCACTTGTTTTGTGCTCTCATTTGGCTCATTTAGAGCTAAAAGATCGGAAATACACCACAGGGTGGCAGTGTGAGCAGTAGCTTCAGTAGATTAACAATTTGTGTCTATATCACCACATCTGGAAATCCATACTTGTAGGATCCAAGTACTTCTGTATTATTTTAACAAAAGCTTACATATTTCTTGAAATGACTTTTTATAAAACAATTTTCTGTATTGAATAATGGGGTTATTACAAATAATTCAGCAGCTCAGTGGCAAAGAATGAATGAAGCAATATTTGCTGAAGTTTTTTACCTGAGCTAAAACTTCTTTTTTTTTCAGGATTCTGCATCAAGGTGGTTACACAAAAGAGGAACAAATGGAGTTTAGAGCGATTATCTACGGCAACATCCTGCAGTCTGCTCTGGCTATCATTAGAGGCATGGAGATGCTGGGCATTGATTTTGGCTCACCATCCTCACAGGTCTCATGTGACACTTGGATAATATACACCAGACATGATTAACAGTAGAGCTCTTTTTCACTGACATAAATTCCAACTATTAATAGATGTTGAGAGTGCTGTGATGATGCTAATGGATTTTTGTTCTGTGTGCATGAAACCACAGGAGGATGCACAGAAGCTGCAGAACTTGTCAGACTCCATTGAAGAGGGCACAATGCCTTCTGAGCTGGCTGACGTCATCCAAAAGCTGTGGAAAGACTCTGGTGTGCAGGCCGGCTTCGAAAGAGCTGCTGAGTACCAACTGAACGACTCTGCTGGCTAGTGAGTCCATGTCTACTACTACTGGGATTTTAAACAGTAGTGGGGTCACTACATGTAAAAGTAAAGACGCAGCCAGCTTAGCATTTATATCTGAGGCCTAACTGGCGCACTGTTTGTTCTGCTATCAGCTACCTCAATGAAATGGACAGAATCTGCAAGCCAGACTACCTCCCCACTGAGCAGGATGTGCTGCGATCTCGAGTCAAAACAACTGGTATCATTGAAGAACAGTTCTCCTGCAAAGAGTTGCACTTCAGGTCAGTCACGAAAGGGGACCCTGAATGAATATCTGACACCAGAAAAACCTGACTGAACTTTACTGTACTGTGATACCCTGGAGATGTGGGCTGACTTTGTTCTGACTTTTTGTGTGCTGAACAGGATGTTTGATGTGGGTGGCCAGAGGTCAGAGAGAAAGAAGTGGATCCATTGTTTCGAGGGTGTCACCTGCATCATCTTTTGCGGAGCTCTCAGTGCATATGACATGGTGCTGGTAGAGGATGACGAAGTGGTGAGTAAAGACTCCACTACCTGGTTGTAAAGCACACACGTGAGCTCCACCAGTGACTCAACCTGTTCCTCCCTGTCCTTTTTCAGAACCGCATGCACGAGTCCCTCCATCTATTCAACAGTATCTGCAACCACAGGTTCTTTGCACTGACCTCCATCGTGCTTTTCCTCAACAAGAAGGATCTCTTTGAGGAGAAGATCAAGAAAGTCCATCTGAGTATCTGCTTCCCAGACTATGATGGTAAGACCAACTGATGTTGCTTTAATGGTTCATGACTTATGCCTGCTGTACACCACTCTACAACAGGCTTAAATTTGTTGAAGGAGTGAGAATATTAGGCTAGATGTATGAGCACGGAAGAAATCTGTCAGGCAAAGAAAGTGGATCATAATGAGCTGCCCACAAGTAATGCTTCATTTTTTTAAAAATTGGACATGTGCATGTGTAAAGAAAACCTCTTGATAAACAGCAGTAGAATTCGGACACACATAACAGATCAAGATTCACTTGCAAGTGAAACTGTTCAGACAGTTATAAAGACAGAATACATTTATAAGTGAGGTCAAATAAAGTAAAACCACAGACAGAGGGAGGCTCAGTGACATTACTTTATTAAATTAAATGATGTAAGTGATTTTATTTAACTTGCATCATGTCAGCTGCCCAGTGAAGCAGAGAGAGTTTTGTAAGGATCAGGCTACTTTTTTTTTTACATCTCAATTTCCTCTACAAACCTGCTCCTGTCTCCACACCCTTGATTTCTTTCAGGCCCCAACACATACGATGATGCCAGCAACTACATCAAGACGCAGTTCTTGGACCTGAACATGAAGAAGGGTGTGAAAGAAATCTACTCCCACTTGACCTGTGCCACAGACACAAAGAACGTCGAGATTGTGTTCAACGCTGTGACAGACATCATCATCAAAGAAAACCTTAAAGATTGCGGTCTTTTCTAAGCAACTCCAGAGTTAAAAGAGGTGCGCAGTGACGTTACATCACATCACATCACATCTCTCTGGGGGACTTTGTTGATACAGAGTAATAGGGTCCAGATGAGACAGACCCTTGAGAATTCAATTCAACCTTAATACTACAAATAATATCTGGCCCTCCTGCATTGCCAAGCAACAACTTCTAACCATAACATGAGCTCACACAGACTCAAACCAAAAGGATAACAGACTCATAGACGGTTTGGGACTGCTGAGAATGAGGAAGATAATTAGAAACAAAAACTAAACCCTGTAATGATATAAAAATCAGTTCCTCCAAAAAATTGAGAACAAGTTAACTTCACTTCTCTCACTCTCTGCTAAATAGCCTAGACATTAGGGCTGGGCGATATGACCTCAAATCAATATCACGATAAATTGGGCAGTTTTACCTCGAAATCGATAAATGCACGATAAATCCCCGACCACTGTATATCTATATAGGCCTGCATGATTTGGGAAAAAATATGAATCTTGATTTTTTTGCTTTGAATTGAAATCACAATTTTCTGCCACGATTTTTTTCTACCTGGGCTTTCAGCAACATCCATTTTGTCTTTATTTGTTCACTGAGTTTTGATTAACGTTGATTAGCTTGTGATTAACGTTATTTCGGCAACGCTGCAGTCCCTCCTCAGAAACTTTTAACTCAGTTATTTGATTCTGCCGTGGATCACATGACCAAAAGGCGCTTTGTCATAGGATAACGGAGAAGCCTTGGAGCGCTTGTGTACAACTCTGACACATGCCGCTGGCTCTTGGAAAAAAAAAAACGAAGTAATTTAGAAATGAAATCGCATGTAGGGGTGAATCTACATGGAGGTTCTAAAACGATTAATTGTGCAGGCCTAATC
>JAPZDZ010000002.1:8545959-8562745 GCA_029783805.1 Acanthurus tennentii | reverse complement strand
CACACACACACACAGGAAGTGGAGGAGGAGGCAGCCAGAGGGCAGGAGAGAAAGAGATGATTGACAGGAGGAATCACGTGAAGGATGCTGTTATTGATCTGAAAATGTCTGTAAAGCATGAAAACAACCACGACAATCCAGTTAATCCTTTTGCTGTGTCTTTAATCGTTTCAACTGATGGGAAACCAATACACACAGGAATCTCAACAAAGGAAAAACAAACCCTAAAAACAAAGAATTCAAACAGTCTTTTCAGCTCAGGTACAAAAAAACCAAAACAAAAACAGACACAGTGATGAAAATGACCATATCGACCATACTGATGATTTACAATGAACAAAACTGTAGCTGTCAAGTTTTTAATATGATGTGCCATTCACCGACTTTTTTCTCCGTCCTTGTGATCAACAGATGGGGAAAATACATCTTTTAAACAGACTAGTTGGGGCAATTTAGCTGCTGCAGTGATGGAGAGCCAGCCGATTGAATAGCAGATTGGTGAACACTCAAGGGGCTTTTTTATGACCCCAGTTTGTGTGAAATATCACTGAGTTTATAAAAACTCAATAGTAGAGAGTTCTCAGATTTTAGAAATTTAACTTATGTCCCTATACACTGATGTAGTCAATTAAGGTAATTCTATATTGTTTTGTTAGATAAAATTCCATATAATAATTCTTATAATAATTAACTTTAATATGACTCATACAATAAATTTAAAAAGCATGAAAATTATGGCAATGATATTATCCTGTGCCCAGTGTTTTATTTAATGTCTACTAAATTGAAACTGCACTGTCCTCTGACTCGAGAGGAAGATTTTAAAACAAGATGACACCGTGACCCAATCTAGAAAACACTCAGCAGTAAAATCATTTTACAAGAAAATTAAGAACATTATGTCCCCCCTCTGACAAAAGGACCTTTTGTTGTTCTGACTCCCAGCAAAATATGACCCTTTCCTGTTTGCCTCGTGTTCAGTGTCTTGTGATCATGCTAACGACCCCGGTATGAGTCCAAAACAGATAAAGGTAGCAAGAGAGACAGCACAAAAAGAGGCAAAAAAAAGTGCTTAGGAAGAAATTTGTGCCTTGTCATTTTCTTTGGATTGTCGTCACTGCTCGTGTGACTTGTGCAAACTGTTTGTAATCCACCTGAGATCAGAGATTTGTATCACCTGTGTCGTCCATCCATTTGTTGCCAAATGAGGCCAAAAGCAGAGTGCGCCACGTGTAAGCACAGTCTCACCTGTGTGCTGTGTAGCCACAACAAGCCTGGTTGTTTTAAGCACAAACACGAGCGCACTCACACTGCTGCCGTGTTTACCTGTAAACAGCTCAGACATCTGGGGACTGGTTGCGATGTCTGCTTCTTTCCATGTCGAGTCTTATTTCAACAAACTGACAGCTTCAGTGTGCTGACGTTGAAATCTTTGGCACCATCGCTGCCATACATATTAAAACCAGTCACAATGTTTTTCTTTAAGGGGGTGAAATCACGAGTCTACCAATGTGAGAGGAGAGGAGGTGATAATCACAAGACTAAGAACAGATAAACATGATAATAATGTTCCTGCAGAATGGTTAAAAATACACTGGTGTGTCAGCCTGTTTATAAAAATACCAGCAGCAGCTGTACTAGCTGTGAAATGGTTCTTTTACATAATGAATATTTTGAATGAAAAGAGAATTCTCTTTTAAAAGTGGCTCTGGATGTGGAGTGAAAACACTAATAGAGACAGATCCCTACCAGAACTTACTGAGCAAACTGACAACAACATCTACAATTAGTGACGACTTTTACCTCCTCTTCAAGTTTTTCTTTCCATAGGCGATTATACAAAAGAACATTTTGTTGAAAATGAAAATGTGCCCAGAAAGAAGGGCAGCATCTCTGTTTTCATAATTAATTCACTGATAAAATCAATAACAAAACACTTGTTTGGTCTTAGGGAACCTGCTGTATCACTGCATCACTTTTAGCTGGCTGTCAAAGGGCTCCTTTGAGTCCTAAAACACAGAAATGAGTCAATGAAAAGAAAGAGATTCCAGAGGAAGAAAAAGATGGAATCAAGATATGTTATGACCACTTTTTTACTGCACATATTTGTCCGTCAGAAAACCTCACTGTTAACAAGACATAAATGAATGAATCTTAATGCTTATAAAACTAAATTTTTCTTTTCCTTTAGAAAATTCTTTTAATGGCTCTTATGGTTTTCCATAAATTGTGAAAACTGTGTTCCCCTGAAAAATTTCAGCAGTTCTTCATGTTTATGAGTTGTTTGTCAGTCCACCGACCCATGATTTAACACAAGTGTTTACTGTCCATCTGCTGACGTTAAACAGCCTGACACTGTATGGCTTTCAAACCATGAACTGTAAAGCTGTGGAGTCATGACTGTTAGAGACTGTTGGGAGCATGAACATGATACAATTTAAATTCTTCAAAGAAAATACCATGTTTGCAGTTCACTGAGTTTTTAGCATAAAATCAATGTTTTGGCATGAAGAATAAGTTTATTATCTCAACAAATCTTAGAAAATATGAATAAAACTAAGAATATTTATTGGATTATAGGTGGCAGAGACAGTACATGAGAGGCAGCTACATCTCCGGTACAGTTTTGCAGCAGTTCTCTGATAAATGTAGCTCATTGTTCAGCTGTTGCCGCTGTATGAACTCTGAGGTTTCCTCAAGAATCTGCCCCGGGATGTGGAAGTCAGCTGGCGTGTTCTGCTGAACAGCTGATTCCTGAAGACCCTCAGTCCCTGGTTCCTCTGCGCTGGCTCTGCTGTGAGAGTTGCAGGGCTCCAGATTGCATCCAGTGCCCTGAAGGAACTGTAAAAAGTTCTCCTCGATAGACGCCTCACGACTAGGCAGTTGTTCCCCTTCGCCGGGCCCAGCCCACTTGAAGAGGCAAGCAAGGCAGCGGCCCAGCTCCTCACGAATCTGCCGGTTCAGGCAGCCGTAAAAGAAGGGGTTGGAGGTGAAGCAGAAATAGCCGATCCATGTAACAATGTCCTCCAGCTGAGCCAGCGAGGTGGGAGAGGTAGAGACCACAGCTGAGTAAAGATGGAAAGAGAAGTACGGCAGCCAGCAGCAGAGAAACTGACCTCCCACTGCAACCAGGACCACCGCAGCCTTCCCGCCGCTGAAGGTCCTCTGAGGAGTGCTGCGAGCACCAGTTCCACCGATGCTGGCAGCCATGGTGGAGTGGCTGCTGATTGACTCTGACCGTTGTCGTGGGGTGTCCATCCAAGTGGGAAGAGGGCCATGTTGCATGGCTGCTACCCGGGCCACCTTGAACATGTTGCAGTAGACCACCAGAATGATGAGCATGGGGCACAGAAAATAGATGAATGTAAAGAAGACCATGAAAAGTAGCCGTGTGGTCCTGCCTCCAGTCCAGTGGAGGGAGCAGTGTCTCTGAGTGTGAGTGAGGTCTGAAGGAGACCCCAGACCCTGGTTCCCTTGGAGCAATCGTCCCAGGAGAGGCAGCACCGACATGACAACTGCCTTAATCCAGATTCCCACTAGTACCATCACCACCACTCCAACTGTCATCTTCACCCCATGACGCATGGGGTGGATGATGTAGTAATAGCGCTCCACGTTGATGGCACATATGGTGAGGATGGCAGCACTCACTAGACACACACTCAAGCAGAGGTAGCTCCTGCAGAGGGCCTCATCCACCAGGACTCGGTCTGACAGCATCCCCAGAGGCATCAACACCAGCGCTGCCAGCAGGTCCACCAGACAGAGGTGGAACACGAAGGCAAACTTGCGCAGCTGCGGCGTTTTGGTGATGACAACCATCACAGCCAAGTTCCCCACCACTGCCAGCACATCCATGATGAGCATGGCACACAATGCCAAGGACTCGTTCAGATCGATCCCACCTTGGATGCCTGCGATGGGCAGCGTCACGTTAGAGATGTTTGGCTGCAATGAGGCTGGAAAGGTGGGGAGGCCAGAGAGAGAAGTGTTCCAGGAGGGGCTTGGTGTGACAGGATGCTCCATGAGAGGATGGGATAAGGAGGAGAGAGTCTGCCGAATTTCACAGGCCCATCACCCATCCTCCTCTGTCATAGGGTGTCACTGAGAAGCTCAGGGGGTGGCGTCTGTCATGGCAGCTGGGGCTGTACAGGCCCTGACCCTGCTGGACTTTAGCCTGGAGTTCAGCAGATCACACAAGGTTTCACTCAATTTCTTTCTTCTAGTAAAAGAAAGGAATTGAGCTTCCAATATGAGCCTCAGCAGGAAATCTGAAACAAAACAGACAGTCATTTTTAAAACTAGGCAGCAGTGAAGATTTGATTGAGTTTATTTCATGAAATTAAATGACGAAAATATTTTTTTTCACATTCTACAATCGTTATAATAATAACAGAAGATTTATTGTTGATGCAACACTGACAGTTCTCTTTTTAGTGTATCTGCTCATCTGTGAATCAAAGCAATCTGATATTTATCTTTTTTTATCAAAATCCAGCACTTTGTAAAACATGTTATTATGAATGTCTTTTTGGTAGCATTTCTCTTGTAAAGCTGTCAGACTTGGTGCACTCTGCACTCACTTGTAGCTGGGGTCATAATTAACTAAATATTTGACATCTGCATCCTCAGATGTGTGTTTTCAGGGCAGCTGGTGCCCCAGGGAGAAGCTTAAAAGCACAGCATGGACCATATGTCCCCCTTCGAAAAAAACTGTGAAACTCAGCATAACGGAGCTCCCTGCTGTCTGAAGAGATGTAAGATAAAAATAAAGAAAAACTCTGTTTTAATGAATTTATTTGTTTATCTATTTGTCTATTTATTTGTCTATTCTATCTATTTTTCAAAGATACAAAATGATTTCCTTGTGTTTTTCTTATTAAGAAGAAAAAACACATTTTAGAAGACAAGAATGAAGGTGTGAATTCTTAACGAAAACCTCTTGAATAAGACTTACGTTGCTTTGTAAAAATAATATAAATTTCATGTAAATGGTGGTTAAAGACCTTCAGCAAGAGTAAAAGTGTTTGTGTGGCCAGTGGAGAAGTCAAGAGGCTGTGTTTACTGTCATAACCTCACCTGGACACAACCCCGCACGCTGTAAAAGTCGTGGAACGAGGCACTAAGCCTTTGGTACATTTCCATATGCTGCACACCTGCATGTGCAAGTTTTCCATTTCACAAGTGTGACAGGCTTCATCCCTGCAAGGCGCCTGCTCTTTTCCTGCCCACGTACGCAAATTGAGCATGACAATCACCTGACAGACACAGGCGTGAGGAGGTGGCCTTTGCTGATTAGGTCAAAGGGTTACAGTCACCTTCAGCCTAAAATAAACAACAAACAGCATCGCAGCTATGATGTAGCAGCAACTGTGCAGCATCCCTCTGGAGATTCTTAGTCTAATCAGCATTGGCTATTTTATTGCTCTCAGGTGTCTGAGGTCGCTTTGGTGCCCTTAGGAGCACTAAAATTGAAATTGTTGCTGCACAGGATACACATAGAGACTACAAGTCTCTAAAGTGAAATGTTTAAGTCCCTCAAGGGAAATTTCCATTCAAAAATCCCATTCAAAAAGCATCCAAATTGATAAAATATGCATGTTTTTAAGTTGTCTGTTTTGTTGAGTTTAACCACAGAAACAGATCTATTAGCACTAATTAAATTTTAAAACACAACAGAAGGGAAGAATAGAGAGTCACATGCAGCTTCCAAATTAATTTAATCAAATTGATAAGAGTAGCACAATTTTGGTCACCCTAAAAGATTTGCAGAAAGCCAGAATATAAGATTGCAGCAGAATCACTCCGGCTACCATCAGGAAAACATATGACCCTCTCTTATGCACATGACACAGTTTTTATAGCGAGGACAAAACCAGCCTGTTGTTCAAGTGTCCTTTTCAATACAAAACACTTTCAATTCTCAAGAACAACATTCAGGTGACGATCAGGAGTTTTTGTGAAAACGTAGGCAATGAGAGAATGTCTCCTTCCAGAAATGTCGTCCTCTTACGTGGATACACAAAGACATGGTGATAAAAGAAAACACTAAGTACCGAGTCAGATTTTGCCCTTCTCCCACCCTTCGAGCATCCTAACTTCCACCTCAAAAACACACACATCCCCTCATGCACACACTCGGTTAACAGGGCAGGTATGTGTGGTGATGTGTGCGGTGGTAAGTCGGTGACATACCTCAGTCTGGAGAGGGGCTGCTTCCTCCTGTGCAGGTTCTCAGTCTACTGAAGAAGAGCCGACCTGTTTTGCTCTCTCTCCCACACACACAGCAAACACACACTGACACCACAAACATACACACACACACAAACATACACACACACACGTAACACGTCAGAGAGAGAGAGAGAGGAGAGAGAGGAGAGCTCCTGTATCTCCTCCTCACCTGGCCCCTTTCATCTCGTCATCACCTCCCACCCAATCCTCCCCGTACACAAGATGATGACCACCCCACTCAATATCACACACACACACACATGAAAACACACACCTTCCTCTTCTCAGCTCTCTCTTCTACCCAGGTCTATTATTCAGATGGGAGAGCTGAAGATGAGATGGAACCAAACAAAAATGAGAAGAGGGCTCCTGTCCTCTCCAGCCTGTGATGACACACACACTCACACACACACCTTCATACACACATGTACAGGCTCCGGCACGCGCCCAGGGCAACTGCAGAGCCGTGCATAGCAGACAGGCAGGCAGGCAGGCAGCGGCTGGGAAGGCAGAACCCAGACTCCACTGCTCTCCACTGGGTCTTAGTGCCTTGCTTCCTCTGGGCTGTTTGTGGAGGGACGGCTCTGCTTTACACCCTTCATACTAATCTCACCACAGGTCACATCAGGTCACACTGACAGGTGCAGAATTAGCCAACAATTACGGGGGGGGGGGACCACCTTTATCCATTGGATAACAGTTTCTGTAACGCTCTGTCTCCTTATGCTCAAGATCTCCCTCGATGCACAATCCGGCAAAAGCCGTCTCACGAGGCTGGATTATTGATTCACAGAGAGGGAAAGAATCCCAGTGGTTAATGTTAATGAGCTGAGATTAACATTTGCAAAAGCCACACAACATACATGTCACACTTAGTGAACTTTTTCCTGCCCAGGGCATTGAGTTTGTTTACCACTGGAGTGCGTAAGGTGTAGGATTCAACGGGTTGTGTAATTCAGATGTTAATCTCTGCTTTGTTTTTACTCTATTTTTAAAAGATATTTTGTAAATATTGGAATTTGGTTTGTTATTATTTAATTAAGGAGCCTTGTGGAGATCAAAATACCTGAGAACAAAAACACACCAAAAACAGAATCATTTACAGTCAAACAACCAGCAGACAACAAATAACAAACAAGACGATAAATCAAACAACCAACAAAAGTGACTGAAAACAGTGTCAAGAGAGCTGAAACTAGTCAATTAATGATTAACAAAACATAACAGATGCTTTATCCGTCAAACATAGCAATTGTTTATGTTTTATAATTGTTTTGCAAGTAATATGTTTTGTCAAGAGTTAATGTTACCTTAAAGAACCTGGTTTCTGGTTTGCCTTTCTTATAGACCAAAAGGGAATCGGACAGATAACCAGTTCATTCATTGACAATGGAAGTAAGAGTTAGTTGGAGTCATTGATATGACTAAAAAAACATTTAATAATAAAACTTTCAGTTCAAGAATCAACCTTGAGTTTTATTTGTTTCAATTAAAATGCACAAAATACATTGAGACATTAATATTAACAGTAGATATGGTTCATGTTGAATATCTCGGAATTTGACACATATTTTTTCATATATAATTACACAAACTATTTTGCAAATAAAGCAGTAAAATGTGCAACTACTTCCAAAAAAACAGAACAAAACAAAACAACAATAGGAAGATAGAAAATTTTCTACAGGCCAGAAAGATGTAGGCTGAAGCTGTGCCGCTTCTTACACCTACTCTTTCAACAGTACACAACTCGTTGGCATTGCAAGTAATAGCAGACAAAAATATCTAAAGTTAGGTCATGCTTGGATCGATTGCAGCCCTTCTGTTTGAATAACACAAGTGGTATGAGGTCATTTGGGAACTTTTATGGTGGAACTGTATAAATATTCTGAAATTATTGGGATTAATTATGCATTTTTTGCTCAAATTTGTCATTTTAGGGGATATCTCATTGGTCTGTGTGTCTTACTTTAAGATAAAACCCATAATAAAGCACAAGTAAACAGGTTTGCTCACTGCTGCTGCCTCTGGCTCATAACCTCAATGAACCACACGCATAGCATGAGTGCAAAATGAGGCGATTTATTAACAAAGTGCTTTGGACACAAAAAGTAACCTTTTGATATATGGAGGTGGTTGTTTTATCTGTCTCCTTCACTCATTTGTTCATGTTACTGTATTTTACTGTGAATATCCCCCTTGTTTTCCACTGTACAGTGTTTGGGCTTTATTTTTAGGCTGTCTTGTCTCAGTTGATGTTCTGAAAATTATTTCATCCTCCCTCAGGATTTGCATGAATGGACGACACATCAGTATGTGACATCTCTCTTTCATGCAGCGAGTTTCCTGAGGGATTCATTCATCAGTGGAGGAGCAGCTCCAAAAAACCTGATTAGTTCATGAGTCACTGCTTCTTTTTACTGACAAATTGATCACTATATTGAACACACGTTCCTTTATTGATCTGTGTTACTGTTCAGTTTGGCAAAGGTTACCTGACATTAACCTGCCTTGTGTTTCCTCTTATTGCTTGTGGGTGTGTTTTTTTGACAGGGGCAGGTTGATGATCACACTGTGTGCTTCTGCTGCTACAGATGTGGACCTCAGATAATTCATAAGAAAAACACTGTAGCAAATATTTTGTCACAGCTGAAATAAATGTCTTAAGAGCTTTTATGTCTATAAATCAAATAAGCAAAAGAGGATAGTTTGAAGAAATAAAAAGTATAGAGGAGTCTTTGTGAGTGTTTGCGGGGTGTGTGTGTGGGTGTGTGCGTGTATGTGTGTGTGTGTGTGTGTGTGTGTGTGTGTGTGTTTGGGGGGGGGGGGTCCTGTGACTGCACTCGTGTCTGAGGTGTTGAATTATGACAGAAATAGCTGATACTTGCTCAGCCTGGCAGCACCAATCACAGGGGAGGGAAATACAATGGTTTCCGTGGCAACCCCAACTTCAGCCCCCCTCACCCTTCCCGCCCCCCACCTGCACCATATCACCCCCCCACCCCCACCCCACCTCCGAACCCCCACCAGCTGCAACCAATCCAACCAATCCCTTCCACCCACAGCAGATAAGAAAAGTGTAACGTCAGGGCACAAACACAAACACAGTGTGTGTATTACCAGTCATTAGAATGATTGTTCAGTGTGTTTGGCAACCATGTTGGGATGTTTATTTTTCCCACTTTCCTTTTTTTTGTAATAAACTGAACACAGGTGGGTTGATTCATGCACAATTACAGATGCTGATGAAACATTTGTTTTTCATTGTGATCTCAGATCTCATCAGTAGGGGGAGCTCCTACATTTAACATATAACTGCTGCACTTAAAATCTCTCAACGTATCCTTCCTTTTATGCACCTATCACTGACTTACCCTTACAGAGCGGGACTCTCAGTGACATTCTTAAAGGCTGCAAAGCCGTGTCATGATTATGGTCATTAAATTTAGCTTTTACTCTCAAATCTGTCCCTTTACTCAAGTGAACAGACTGCAGGCAAAAAGGTCCAGAATACTGGAAATGACTAAAGATGTATATAGTATGAAATGGTAAAAAGCAATCGCCGACCGAAGAAAAATATGTTGAGATTCTCAATAGTTGTCTTTCTGTCAGGGTAATTCAGCTCAGCCGTTTGATGCAGTGTGCACAGACTCATGCAGGAACACAAACTCCCTGTTCCTGCAAGATGAGATCATGTTTGGGCTGACGTCAAACCCCTAGAACTGACTTTATCTGCAAATATCCTTTTGCATTATTTTATATCAAGCCAAACTGTTTCACTCATGGCCTCTTTGCCACCATGGCTGTATGTATGTAATATATTTTTATTTATGTCTCTACATTATCTCAAATGCAAAAATATGAATTTTTACAAAATACATCATCTTCTGCGCAAATATGTGGGTAGTCAGTGTTGTATCAGAGCTAAATTTGCTTTTTTTCTACTTTAATCCTCCCACATTACCCTGGAGAATAACATCCACAAGGAAGGTCAAATCAGACTGATTACTAACTGCCCATCATGCACCTCACCAGACAGTGGAGGGCGTGCATACCTATTTGAGCTGATAAAACCCGCAGAGCAACGTTGTGCATCCTTGCATATTTCAACTCTTCTGTCACAAACTGTGCTAAATTTTTCTCAGATGAGTGCAGCTAAGGGGACTTATTATGAGCTCAGTGATCCAAAATTGATTTCTTAGGGCATGTTGAGTCTGTTGCAGTCTTTGAAATCTACAGCAACAGAGAAAGAGAAGTCACTAAATGTTGAGCTACATGCTTCACTGCCTCCCCTAGAGTTATTAGAGCATGTAGATCATAACATATTTAATCCTGCCAGGTTTAAAACATTTATTCTGCAGCACCAAGGAACAACACTTAACGCACATAAATTGGGGAAACATTAAATACTCGTGAACTATAAGATATTAAAAATATTGTAATTATTTAAGTAAATTATCTAAAGAAATATGAAAGATTTAAATTTGATGGATAAGCTGCATTATTGAAATCTATGGTGTGAGCTAACTTCTTATCAATTCCTGTAAAATTATACTAAATTTAATTTAAATACCTATTCAAGGTGAACCTCAATTAAACAGAAATGCCAGAAACATTTTAAGTGCTATTGACATTGAATTATAGGTCTGAACAAACTCAAATAAAAGATTATTATATTTACTTCTAATTATTTTTGCAAACAGATACCTGCAGATGAGTATAAATAGAGAATAGTGGCCTTAAAACACAATAGTACCACAAAATGAAGCCATGTCTGAGGCAAAATCATTTAAAAAAACAAAACAAAACAGAAAAATAACAGAGAGAATGAATTTTATGCATATTTGCCTAAGGGTATGTCAGAGTGCTTCCTGAACAAAGGCAATTCATTTATCTAGATAAATATTAATATTTATACTGAGCCAGTCTATATTTATATTAAACCCATCTATATTATATTTATGTAATCTATATTTACTTTATGCCATTCACTACTTCTACATTCTTACACTGAAAAGGGCTGATTTCATCCCTTTTACTTTTTCTGCTCCAACAAAACCCACTGCGGCACCATTTTCTCCTTTTTTAAGAATTTCATTGGCTATTTTATTTGTAATAAAAGTGGCTATACTTCAGCTATACTGTCACTTTGTATATAAGGAGAACATCCTTTCAACATGGATTCTTGTTAGCCACCGTGGGCTGTGAGCAGAGCGTTGAAGCTCCCTGTAGGTTAAATGAGGTTTCAATCAAAGTCTCATAGTGCAGCTGCCATCTTAGGATCACACTGCAGGAAACCACAGCTATAGAAGCAAGTGTAAAAGCAGTCCTTGATTGTTTATGGATGTTATAATATGTTTTCGACAATTATTTTGCTGGAATGGATCTTCTGGTAGTGTGCCAGTGAAACAGGATCAGTTCTGATGGGATGCTATTGATCGGAGGATCACTATTAAGGCTTTACTGTTGAGCTGAGACTGCGTGTGAGTCTTTTTTGTGGTCTGATAGCTGTTTTTAAATGGATCATAAAACATGATTTGCATTAATCAAATCACAAGATCCTATGCTTAGCAGTGACATGTGTTGAATTCACACTTAGAATAGAGTGAAACATTTAAGAGAAACAAAAAAGAAAACCATTGGCAGAGTTAACAGCCCACAGGGAGGGTGTTTGGAATAGCATGAGATAAAGATCATAAGTACAGTTTGGGATAGCTTGCCTGGAGTCTTTGGACAACCTGTTCTCTGTAGGCAGCCACAAAAACCCACAAAGCAGTGACGGTAACTGGTTTGATTTCCCAGAGTCATGCTTTAAAGTCCAAACAGACACAACTAGAGCTCCGTGTTGGCTCCAGTTTGGCACTGTCATCCTGTGCATACTGAGTCACTAGTGAGTGCCAACGCCAAGGGCCACTGTCCGCCTGGATATGTAATAATGTTAAATTAAAAAAAAAAAAGGGAGCCAAGTCTGCATTAAAAATAAAAAATCTAAAGATAATATGCCTTCTTGTGTCAGGGGTTTCAAGTTCAAAAAGGAACCCAAAAGCATAAACACTGAGACGGCAGGATGACAAAACAAAAAGTAAACTTCAGTAATGTAGAGCTGATGCAAGAGCGCAAAACCTGAGGGAGCAGGTAGAGGGAAATGTAAGAACTGAGGAAAAAATACAAGAACTGATCTAAACAACAAACCAAGATGATTCCTGCAGGCGGGAATGCTGATGAGACATGAGGAGCAAATGCAGGGATGGAGGACAGACGCAGATGAACTGACAGTTCTGAGAAGGAGAAACACAGACTTGAGCTCACTGGGAGGAAAACAAACAAAATCATGTGAAAATAATTATCATCATTTTTAAAAAAAGCAGAGAAGCAAACAAAGATAGAAAAGGAAAAACAAAGCAAGACACAAAGAGAAAACTTACATAATAAAACCAGAAATTACTAGTTTAGAAACCAAGCAGTGATGACGTGAGCATTTGAATGTGAGTTCTTGTTGCTGAGTTTATGTGTTATTTGTTCTCATCACTGTTAGAATATGTGTGAGCCTCACAGAGGATCATCACCTTAACACAGTGAAGGGGTTTGTGCGTTCCTGCGTTCCTGGGACCCGTGCTGTCTGGGGACCTCCTCCTTGATTAATATATGCGAGGGAAGTTTGCAGGTGAGCATCTGGTGGCTGCTACTGTGTGCAGAACGGCATCCCTTAACTGGACTCCATTCCTATTCTTGGACTTCAGTGCTTGTCAATGATCCAATCCAATCCAACTGTATTTATTCAGCACTTTAAAACAACCACAGTGGACCAAAGTGTTGTACAGAAACATAAATAACAAAACATAAAACATGTAAAATACACAGTTTACGCAAGGCATAAAATACATATAATGCAAATAAAACAAGTTAGAAATAAACTGATTATCACCTGAGGTTGAGTTGGATCAGATGATGGGAGAGGCTGCAAGATGGATCTCTAAAAACCAGATGGTTATTAAAGGTGAACCAGGGACATCTGGGACAAATTCAACTCAAGATGAAGGCGTCTTCCTTTAGAGTTTTTTTTTTCAGGAACATCTCATCACTGGCACCTTAGCCCATAATAAGATAAAGAGGTTAAAAAAGGATGGATGGAAAAAAATGAAATTTTTATTCAGATGAAATGTAACTTATTACTGACTGGAAAAACACAACGCACTGCTCATGCCCGCAGATGCTCCATGACTCTTTTCAGT
The DNA here is from genome assembly GCA_029783805.1 of Acanthurus tennentii. Classification (NCBI taxonomy): domain Eukaryota; kingdom Metazoa; phylum Chordata; class Actinopteri; order Acanthuriformes; family Acanthuridae; genus Acanthurus; species Acanthurus tennentii. The sequence continues at coordinate 8,549,279 of JAPZDZ010000002.1, read as the reverse complement.
GTCACACTTTTTATTGTGAGAACATCATGACTCCCCCTCGAGTCACAGTTTTTTATTTACTCACCGTCTGTGAGTAATTTCATGCTCTTGGACTGATTCATTTATTAATTTTTGGTTATCGTAAAAATGTGTCTTTTTGGTGAAACTCCAAGCTGAATAACTTCAAAGACTTCAGGACTCTAACTTTCTGAAGGTGACAGCATTAAAGAATACAAACATTTAGCTGCATCTGGCCAGTGGTAAAATGAGGGGGGATGTCATTGGTTGGTTCAAAAATGGCCTGCGTTGGAGGAGGAGGGGGCTTTACAATGTGGCAAAACGTGACCTTAATCTGTCAGAAAGAGACAAAGCTCAGGACCACACAACTGCACCTCATGGACAAGAAACACAGCTGGGGCACATCTGCAGAGCCAAATTCAGTGTTGGATTTCATTATGCAAGCCTGAGTGTCTCTGTTGTTTTCTTCATCCCCCAAATTCAAAATAAATGATTCTTTCACATGTAGGAATGAGATTTATTTAAAGTGCATGTGTTTGAACACTAATATCTCAGTGGCAAACTCTTGGGAGAGCAACACCAGCACTTACATATAATTAATGAACAGCAAATTTAAAGGAGGTCCCACAGCTGCAATGTAATTTTCATAGATACCAGTCAGTGCAGTCAGTCGGCTGATTAATGGCTGCATCTGAGGCCAACACCACTGCGTCCCCTCCCCTCTGTAGGTTTACCATCATACATCACTCTGTTTCTGCTGATGAGGATGATGTATCTGCATTTGTTCTCTGGACCCTCTTTCCCTTCACACTCACATCAGGAAGCTTGAACTCAGCAGAATAAGATGCAATGTCAATTATCCACCATAAATATAAGCACTCAAGAGACTTTTCGCAGAAGTGCATTTCCTCTCAGGCCTAAATGAAAGCACAGTTGAGCCCGGATGTGTCTTCTTAGCCCACATTTCAGTTTTTGGTCTATCCATTTTAATGTTATGGAGTAATCTCCAAACTTTTTATTTTTCAGAGGCAGATTATTCTGTGACCTTTTTCAAAGAAAAAGTGCAGTTGCATAATATATGACCTCATTCTTTTCCCCTGATTTCAATAGATTATTGTATCACACTGTAAATAGCAACATGGAAATCCAAGATTATCTTAAAAAGGTGGTTTTCTGACAGCAAGATTATATCAGGGAGAGACAAACATAGAGGCTCAGAGCCTACAACGGCATTACAGTAGTGTTTGGATATGATCAGTCCATCAGCATCCAGCAGCCTCCATTGTAGACTATGGATTTAATTCATCCTGCATCAGATGAGCAGCTGCTGCTAAGTATCTCCTATCTTTCGTTCAGATCTCAAATACTTCACAAGAGATCTCCTGAGAAATTTCAAGGCAAAGAAACATTACAAAATAAAAAAACTTCTTGTGGAGAATGAATGCAATGAACAAATTATGGGATTGTAGGACTATGAAGAGGAAACAGTGAAAGAACAAAAAACAAAAGGCAACAGCTGAGGCTGATGGTGCTTTAAAAAGTGAGGTACAAGGCAATATGATAATTGAACTTTAAACTGTAAAAAAGTTAAATGTAATTTGTTTAACAAGCATTTAGTCATAAAAAATGAGAAAAATAGAGTATTTTCCTGATTATGGTGCTACGTGAAAAGTCAAATGATCAACAAAGATCTTCCACTCTGTCCTGAGGGGAACATTGACTTCAATGTTCCTCTCAGGAACATGAATAGCTGTATAAAATTTGATAACAAATTGTCAAATACTAGAGGTGATTGATAAGTTAGTAGTCCATGTAGACGGAGATAATGAAGTGTATAACTTGTGTGGTATTTCTGTTTCAGGTAACTAAAAATTAGCACCTTTAATTAGTCATCTAATTTGAGTTATCAATCTCAAGTTATTGATTTCAAGCTTCCTACAAAAGCTAAAGTGCACATGATTTCGTGCTGAACCACAATGGTTGACCGCCAGACCAACTGACAGCACAATCCTTGTGGCAAAGCTTCTAAAATAGCTTTTAAAACTAAAAGTCAAACACAGTAATTGTGTAATTTGCATTTATATCTATGAACATCTATGAGCTTGAGTTAACAAAAAAGTATTTTAACAAATTAATCAGCCTAAAATATTTATATTTATATTTAATATTATTTCTGAAGCAAAGAGAAATATTAGTAAAATATTTTCATCCCAATAATCTGCTCTTTCTTATAAAAGTGCTTTGGCAACAACTGGGACTACATAAAATCACTCTCAGTGACACATTTTCCACTTGTTTGGAGAAAAAAAGAAAGCACTTATTATTGTGGCTGAACTACATGTAACAATGGAATTTTATATGGTAATATTTTTCATGCAAGGCTGATTAATGATTTTCAATAAAGGTCACAGAGTGATAGGACACGTTGGCCCACACTGCACAAGTTTCTGAGGTTTGACAGCTGATGACAGAGCATTACTCATGCTAACTGTCTGATTGAACATTAGGTAACAGAAAAAGTTATACATATTAATGACAACATGCCAGAGGTCTCCAAAAGTGAAACATTGGTGACACAACTTGCCATGTCTGCAGTGCAGTTTGTATCACAAACTGTAACAACTGCAACTCACAAGCCTTGTGAACTTTTCACTTCAAGTCAAGTCAGATCCAGTCTGGTTCTGTCAGTGCAGTGCATAAAGAAACCTTTTACTCTCAGTAGTCGTCTTAGTCCTCTCTCCCTTCTATAATCTTGCTTATATTTTCTGACTTTGTAAGAGCCAGAGCATGCTGAGGTTGCAGACAGAGTGGGGAGGAAGAGGAGGGGGAGGAGGAGGAGGAGGAGGAGGAGGAGGAGGAGGAGGAGGAGGAAGGGTGTGTTGTGACGTTGTGAAATCCAGACAGATGCTGCACTGTTAATAGTACAAGCCAGCTGTCGGCATTCAAGAGGAAACTGTTAATCAACCAACAGCCCCCACTTTAAGCTAGTTTTACTCATCTAAGTGTCTGATACAGAGCTCACATTTACAGCAATGGATATGAACTCAGAAACACAATCAGGGACAAGCTTTCAATTTTATCTGCCGACTTTGTTTTGTTTTGTTTTGTTTTATTTTAGTTTGTTTTTGTTCGGTCTTTTTTGGTTTGTTTTTTTGGGGGGTTTTTTGCAAATTAAACAAATGGCTAGGTGATTACTTTCCCTGTTCTTTTATTTTGCTAAGCTAAGCCAATACACTTTATGGCAGAGAGTGTAATAGAACGTTTATTTTACAGGTGTCAAACTTCTTCACTCATTGCAGCAATCATTAGGCACAGATCCATAA
>JAPZDZ010000002.1:8523200-8544811 GCA_029783805.1 Acanthurus tennentii | reverse complement strand
GCTCTGTGACATTGACAGCAGAATCAGGATGGAATTATAATAATGACCCTGCATTACAACACTGTTTCCCAGAAAACATCCGTACACCACAGAGAGCAGAGAGCTGATTTATCAACATCAGTTGCAGTAGCAAGAGGAGTCTTTTAAATCCCTTAAAGCTCACCATGAGGCTGTTCCCAAAGCACAAGATTATTGCAGACTGACACAGTCATGAAATAAATCTGTTTAATTTACAGCAGCACACTCCTACTTATGATCCCTGCTGTATTGAGCTTTTCCTCTTGATTGTGGTCGTTTTGGTTGTGGTGTGCATAAGATCCCTAGATAGCCATTACCACAACATGGATGTAAGGAACAAAATCAAATGGTATAAGGGCTGCAGTAGCAGCGTGACTTTCCAAATGAGTCATGCACTGCATCTTGAGACCATGAAACCTCATTTCAATCACTGATAAAAAATAAAAGGCTTAAACAAAAGGTGCTGGCAATGATTACAGAAGTAGCCTATTCAAATCCTTTCTTATAGGCCCTATGTTGCTGGAGGAACATTCAGAAAATTGTAGTTATTAATGACACCAGTGCCCATTAGGTGAACTGCCCTGTTACTATGTAGACGTAAGCAAGCAGAATTTATGGCATTATGTGATGTACAAGAGAATGACTGCTTGAACACTTAATAATTACAATCATATTTAAATATAAAGTTCCTATCCGAACATTTCCTGTTTTATTTGGACCATTAACTCCATGACAGTTTGCAGTTTTCAAATTACTCTATCAGCTGATAAAAGTAATCAACAGTTGCACCTTTTTTTTTTTTTAACTTTTTGGCTAACATCAAAAGTGTTTGTCATAATACATACTTGTAAGTTAGTGTCACACACCACTTGAGTAATTTTCAAATTAATATATCTATTCAGATAGTATTTTACTAGCAATAACATTACCAAGCAAACAAGCTAAGGTCAGCTCTAACTAGGCTGCCATGTATCATTTGACATAAAGTTAGCTGTCAAAGCAATTTTTAAACTGGCAAACAGGCTATCCCATTTATTAGCCATATCAGGCTTAGAAATCTGGATGGATTAGCTGACATTTATAATTTCATGTTATACACTTAAGATGGTATTTTGCCATGTTAGCCAGCTAGCGAGTCATCTGTGTTAGCAAGCAATCTAACATTAGCTAGCTAATACCAAAATATCACATAATTGGAATGATTCAAAGTAGTATGTCAGTATGTTAACTTTGTCTTTGACCTTTGCTTTTGACTGTTTTATAAACTTATAGCATTGTTTGGGCTTTTTACTACCCACAACTCTGGTTTTGATTCACTCTCATTCTCCTAATCAGTTCTGTTTACAGGTGCATCAGAATTAAAGCCAAGAATGGTTTATAAAGATTAGTATTTATTTATCTCTTTTCTAACATCCAAAAGGGGTAAATTTAAAGGTGTTTGTGTATTTTCTTAAATTTCCATGTCATGTGCAGTTGTAAATATAGGTTCAAAATAAACTGGGAATGCAGCACATTAAAATGTTTTTTAGATAAGTGTAGAGAATAAAAGTGGGTGTACTTTATTTTGCCTTTAGTTGCATATGGTAGGTCTCTTCTGAAAAAAATATCTTGGGACTGTTCAAAGAAATAAATAACTAATAGCACCTTTTCACATAGGATTGTTATTATCATTCCATGACAGAAGAAGCACAAGTGTAACTAATAAAATAAATGATGGCTGAATTTCATTTAGCTGCCTCACAGGTCCTCGTACTGTGCATTCAGGTTCTCAGTCATGGCTTACAGGCTTACATTAATGTTGTAACTAACATGCATGATGGTGAAAAAGACCTAAAAAAAAGACCAATGTATCATTACAACATTTTAAACTTAAAGATCCCCCGAATCATGTGATTATTGTTGTCTGCAATACATTTTTGTGTACCACTGGAGGAGTGCTGCACTGTTGCAGTAAGTTTCTGATGTTCACACATAGGCTGTATCTCTGAGTGAATGTCCAGTCCTGGCTGGAAGATGGGCACACTGGAGAGCACCTGAGGGCGAACCTGCTCCTAAATTATTGATATATCCTCTAAAGCAACTGATTCATTCACTCCTTCATCATAACTTGCCATCGGCATCAGCATCCATTATATAACAACTGCAAAGGCCAGGGCCAGCTCTACATGGGTCATTCTGTCTGTCTGTCTGTCTTTAGGCTGACTTTTGACTAGTGCATCATAGGGTTGAACCACATGTTGACAGGATAAAGCTAAGCATGACTGTTGATTAGACCAGGGAAAGTCTAAAATCTGGTCATAAAATCCTCTTACTTTAACAGAAGTCACGGCTGTGCAGTCATGAGTGAAGCATGTGTCTTATGCAATCAGGCCAGTCAGGTTTTGTTTTGGCTGGCGCTGTGAAGGCCAGAGTTCAGGGGGGATAAGAAGAAGCGATGCCCAAGAGGGATGACCTCATCTCAGTATTTGACAGCCAACCAGCTAATGATGGGAACTGAGAAGGTGTGCCTGTGTGCTCTGAGAATAAAGACTAAATTTAGAATCTGCAGAGAGCATCAAATGTACCCATTAATCGAAGAGGTTTAAAATCAATTACATTAAACACACGAGCGAGTTGTCTGGCAAGCAGACACACACACACAAGCCAAAAAACTGCAGTGGTGAAATATGACTATATACATTTAGTCTAGTATTGTATTTCAGAAGGAAATATTGTACTTTGCACATACAAGATTAAGGCTTGCGTACACAGATGACTGGATCATGATGTATTTATATCAACTGATGTGCTGTTTAAAATTAAACTATTCAACAGTACATACAGTTAGCATTTTCTTTACTCAACCAAATAAAACTTTAGGACATTAAAATGCACACTCATACATTAACAATAAGAATAATCTAGTGATATATCACTGTAAAATAATTCTTTCTGTCACCTAAGAGCGCTTTTACTTTTGATACTTTAAAGTAGCTGTGAAAAACTTTTATATTTTGTTGATTTTGGTCCCCCCAACCACTGACTCAGTGGTTTTGGCCTTTATTCACAGAGGTAAATAAAGATGGTAAATAAATAATTGCACACAGTAAACACCTGATCCAAAGATGCAGTGGAACACTTGAATTATAAAAGCCGCAGGACATTGCATCCAATTCTCTCTCACTCTGCTTCCCTCCCTTCTCCTCCCATTACAATCTCCCCTTTCAGCCATGAGTGTCTCCTCTCCTTCCCAGCTTCATTAAAGCTGTGTAAACATTCCACTCCTTGCCTGGTCATGGTCCAGCCACTTGCTTTATGGTTTGGAGGATGTTTCATTAGCATTTCATGTGAAGATGCAGCATATATATATTATTTTCAGGGTCCTTAGTCTCTTCTGGGTAATGACTCCAGAAGTATCCGCCGCTCAGTCTCTCAATTTCACTTCCTTCCTGTATCATATAGCACTCTCTTTGTTATGATGTAATGTTTCCATATTCAGTTCACTGAGAGTTTGGAAAAAATATGCACCATTATATACAATTTATCCACTCATACTCATTCACTCTCTTATTCCATTCTGTTTATGAAGCTGTGTATTTACAATTAAAACAATGTTACTATGCAATGTTTTGCAATGATATTTCCTGCTTCCTGATGCTAAAATGAAGGAAAATGTGTACCTCAACACTCACTATCTCCTGACATACTAAGCAATTCAGGACTGCACCCTGTTACTTCCATGCATGCTTTGCTCTCAGCCTCATTACAGCACTCCACTCCCAAACGCAGATGCAATTTTCAGTCTCCCCCTGGAGCGCAATCATTGCCGTTTGACTGGAGAGCTGTGGAGAAGACCTCTTCATCGAGGCTTGATGTGCCACTAGTGGACACAGAAACAGGCACTGAGAACTAAAAAGTGAGGAGGAAAAAAAGAAGCCAAGTGCTCGGCAAACAAGCCCTGCAGGTCAGTGTTTTAACCTGTCCACTCTGGCTTGATGGGCTCTTAGCAAAGATAACGAGCAGGACTCTGGGATGTGCACATTTTCAGTCATTTGCAAGGGACAGCAAGTCCTCTCCGCCAAGTAATGAGCTCCGTGTTGGCTGCTGCAGCTTCGCCTGCTGACACACTCCCAAAACGTCTGCAGAGTTAAAAGACATGTTTTAACTAACATGAGGTTAATCATGCTGTGTAAGCATATGCAAGTCAGCAGCATATCAATAAGTCAGCAAGACATTAATTAAATATGTTATGTAAAGCTTTTATGTGGTCAGTTACCTTTGAAATGACAGGTGAAAAAGACCATAATGTCCTATTTTATTTTGAGGAGAAGCTGATCCTGGTACATTATTATGTCAGGAATCTCCTCATTAAAATGAAGAGGTTCTGTGATTACTGGTGGAGCTGAAGAGGCGAGGGGGGCTGGGTATCTTATCAGGCCAAACAAATTTGCACTAAAGGAGGACATCAGCAGGGAATATAAACAAAAGGGATTTAATTCAGTTTCAGTGCCTGTGCTCATGAATCAGCCTCAGTTTACTGTATTGTATCATCTTTTACTGTAAATCTATTGAATTGCACCAGATTCTGCTCATCACAATGTCTTACTTTGCTTGCACATGATTATGTAATTATAATTTAAGTGTTGTAGAAGTTCTGAACATGTACTGGTCTATCTGAGGAGGCTTTTCTGCAACACGAGCTGAGTCAAAAACTGAACACGAGGAGAGAGCACAGAAGCACACAGGGGGCTGAATACAGGATGTACTGTAGGCTAAAACTGCCTTGTATTTCTAACCAGCGGCACATAAATCCTTCTCACGAGCCATATTTAAATTCTCTTTTCTGACACATTGTGCCAAACGTTTTCAAGGCGGTGAGTCACTGACTATTTAGAGTCTTTTTACTGCCTCCTCCAGGGGACCACTTCTCATTGGCCGAGTGCAGGGGCACGGCTCTCATGGCAAAGACAGAGGATTATCATTGTTTTCCCACATAGTTAATTAGTAGAGAATCATCTGTTTCCTTTGGGAACAGACAGCATGCATCGACTTCTTTATCTCTGCCCTGAGGAACCGATTAACAGGTATTAGACTCAGGCTGGGGAAATGTTTGCCTTCCAATATCCCTCTCTCTCATTCGCTCTCTATTTAGAATATCAACAAAAAAATCCCTTAGATCCTTTGTATTGTCTGTCTTAATGGTACGCTTGAATGCAGATTTAATATTCCCCACATACAGCTTTAAATATATCTGTAATGGGCCCTTTGCTTGACAGTTTCACCTGACAGAGGTAATTATGCCTAAAGCTTGTAACTGCATTAGTGACAGCTTTAATTAGTGAGTGAAAACAATGTGTGTCCTGCCTCCTGATTACAGCCATTGTTAAAGCTCACAGCGTCTCAGTGCAGGCTGACATCTGCAGCCCTCTCTCCATGATTTAGAGTAGTGGTCCCCGCCGCCAAAAGCGCACATGGCTAAAGCACGGCCTGTTGCTAAGCGATGGGAGGCGAAGACGTGCCAAGATTACAAACAGCTTTGCTTTTATCGAAGCATGTGCTATCCATGTGGGCTTTTTCTCTGAGATCCGATTGTTGAGTGACCTTGTTTCATCCCTGCACTTCTGATCAAACACAAAACTAAAAGTGTTGCCATGGAAACCGAGCGCAGTCCAGACACAGGCTAAACAAAGATTAGTTTTATTTTTTTGCTCTTTCCTCTTCAGACTATCCCTGCAATCTGCATGTCTCTGATTTACTTATTGTTTTGAATAGCCAGAGGGAAATGACACACTGTAGGCAGGTCGACTTGAGCCCTGATGAGCTAAACACCTCACTTAGCTTCAGTTACCTACGTCAGACACTCTGCATTTTGACTGATTTATTTAGAGCTAGTAAATTATTAACAATGTCTCTGGTGCAAGCTGTTGTAGTGTTTACCTGCATGATGAACCACAGATGTAAACAATAACACCTCAGTCAATTAACACCTTTTAGAAAGAAAATAAATCACAATTTCATCAGAGAGCAGGTTTTAACGTGAAGCAAACAGTTGACGCTGCACCATTGTATGTGCTAAGAAACCATTCAGTATTTTATACATTTCAACTATGGTGCTTTAAATATGGATGCTGCTGCAGAGAAACCACAAAACTCAAAACACATGCTGAACCTGGAGGCATGAAAGTTCCAAACAATCAGCAAAACTTTAAGGGGAACACTGGAGGTAAGCTTCGCCAATTTAGTATTTAACTTCATGTGAAATATTGTCTCAATCTTCTCCTCTGTTTCTGAGCTCTGGCCTTAAAATTGAGCAGAAAAGTGTCCCGCAGAACATTTTTCAATGTCACAGTGAAACTGACCTTTGACCATTCAGATATAAATGGTCATTACTTCATCATTTTATGCTATTAGACATTTTTGTTGAATTTTGTAAAGGGAAGTTAAGGCCAAAAATGTGTTTTGTGAGCTCACAGTGACCTTGCACTTTGACCTTTGACCACCTAAACCTAATCAGTTCATTCTTGAGTGTGAACATTTGTGTCAGAGTTATGGAAATACCCTTAAGGTGCCCCAGTGAACGGAGGAACAACCTAACTCCAAACATAAAACATTAATGCTAAACATAAAAACTTTATAAGTCAACCAATTTTAAAAATAGCAAGTTAGTGTCAAGGTTTGGTTTCAAACAGCACTTGAGTCTCTGTCTGCTGAGTAGAAGTCCTGTGTTTGACCCAATCATCCACTCTAACCTCCTCTCTATTGGGACTTTGTCACTTCATATAATATTTTAAAAAATGAACAAGCGGAAAAAGAAACATAGTGATGGGTTGAAAGTTTGGTCTATACCTATACTTTACTATCTATACTGTTGATAAATGACAAAGGAAAAGATATATACAAGCAAAATGTGCAACCCACTACAAAATCCCATACACTGTTGGGAAAGACTCAGGTTGCTTTTTTAGCGGTTCATAAGTTGCACTTCTGATTCCCTCATCTCAAGGTCAAGAGTGTGATGAATTGGGTTAGATGCTGGAAAAAAGGTCTGTGGTTCACATCAGTTAAAGAGACTTTCATGTTTGTTTTAAGACACAAGTTACATGAGTAAAACAGAAACAGTGACTTGTGAATGTCACAGCTCTTGAGTGTCTTGAAAAAAGTGCATTTAAATGAATGCTAATTTTGATCTGGGTGCATAAAGGATTGTTGGCCAACAAGTTTATCACATCAGCTTAAATAATGTAATATGTCAACTTTGTAATTTAAATATTTACATATTCATGTGTTTAAATTTGTGGTCTACTGCCTCCAAGTGGCCAAAAAACAAGCTATTGCATGTTTATCAAAACATTTTCATAAACGCAATAAGCCGATAAAAGTGATCACAAGTATGAGAAAAAATAAACTTGTGTATTTAGTTCCATGTTGTGGACCCAGCTGCAGGTCTAATGTGTGCAGCCAGTATGTAGTGTAGATGCATTCAGTTGTGTGTGTTGTTAAGACCTCACGGCTCAGAGACAGGAGTGTGTGTTTACAGTGTCAGCAGAAAAGGCAGGTGGGGAACATCAGCAGCCTGCTGTATGTAAACATCATGTACATTGGTGTGATCAGGCTTCAAAACTAAAGTGATCACACTGATAATCCTCCCAGGCAGAGAAGCTTTCTGAGCCCCGAGTCTGTTTTAGCTCCATATGATATCATATGTGAAATATGAGCTGGTCTCTTAGGTGAAAAAAGAGCTTTCTGGCTGCTAAAGTGCACATTATAAGAGCCATTTTCACTTAAAAACCCTGTCACCACATTATGATTAATAAGTGGTGCAGGGATTTCTTCTGTCCGTGTGTTAATGGAGAGGCAAGGATTTTTCTTTTTTTTTTTTCAGATATCAAGACATCCATCTGTGCAAGAAACGCCATCTGAGCAGGTACACTGAGATAAGCAAGAGGAGGCAAGGCCACCTCAGATTTGCCACGGAGCCAAAACAGTCCACGAAAGGCCGCAGGCAGTTGCCAGGCAACACTATCCCTATCACAGCAGGAAGTGGAGTCGAACAGAACATTAATCACTTTCAGCTCCATCTCACAAGAGTCACAGTGCTACAATGCTCCGGTCAGACAGAGGTTTCACACTTTGTTCAATCACTCCGGTTCAACCTGTATTTTCTAGCGCTGTAGTCAAGGCCTAGTGAGAAAGAGACATCTGAGGCAGGTGTGTTTACATAATTAATGAAAAATATTACTGATAATTAATAACATATTAGTCCATTTTTGTCCCACTTTATTTCTCAACTCAAATCTGACTCAACAAATTAGGAAGTTTACTGTCAAAAACTATTTGTTTTCAAAGGGAAACCTGTTTCAAAGGGTTTATCCTGCGCTTGGAGAATTTATTTGGCAGTGGACTTCCCTTAAAGTAAATCCCGGGGGATGTCTGCCTGCAGTTCAGCCTGCTTCAGATCTGTTTGTTTCACCTGCCAAAGCACATCTTTTCAAGGCAACTCCAGCTCCGACAGAGTCTCTGCAATTATATCTGCCAAGGCTTGTCTGTCTCACACAGGTGGATGGGCCAAGACTATAAAAAAAAGGAAAAGCTCAAATCAAATGTCAGCCAAACAGGTGACAAAACCAAGTGACATTAAAGCACAATAAGGCAGAAAAGGTTACAGTGTCCTTTGTGGTTTCATTTTTTCCCATGGTTAAAACTGTCCTTGGTTAAATGACTTTGACTTGAGATCATATAAATGACAGATGCGATGCAAAATGACCCTCGTTTCAGGGTCTTAGCAATAAAGAAAGATAATTCCAATTACAGGGATGACACAGTGCTGATCACCTGATGTGTTAACCGAAGCCTGATGGAAGAGGGTTGCACCAATTCATATATCATTTTATAACAAGGTAATAATTCATGTGACATTAAAATTATCCTGTGTCGCCTATTGTTGCAGTCTTGGTTTATCAAATGTTTTCTGGTGTCTTTCTGAGTAGGAGGCTACGCTGGTGTAGCAGCTTATTGGCAATGCACAGGCTCTCACAGCTTTGCCAAAGCCAGGCTTGCTGCAGCAGATCTGTGAATTGAGGAAAACCCAAAAAAAAATCTCAAAAAGCAGCATGTGGGTGGATTCACTTGAGTAAAAAATGACAAGGTTTTCCCCGCTCAGTCGGCGCTCATAAACAGACCTAATCAAACACATAAACAGAGTCTGCACAGTGAGCAAGAATGGCATGAGTTATGTGAGGAAATCATTGTCGGGAAGCTGGACAGGCTGATGGCTGCATGCCTACCTGAAGCACTCATCCACAAAAATGATGTACTGTTGTGGCTACACAACTCAGTAAATGTCTCATGAGCTGATCAACAACTAAATACCCACAAAAATGATGTAATTAAAGTAGCAGTTACTGTTGGTTTTTAAGACCCTTAAGGACAGGATGCAGTTTAAACTGAGCTGTCTGTGAGATAATTCTGTATTTTCAGAAGTTGGCACCTATTTTGTGCACCTTCCAGGAAAGAGACCTGAATACACAACAGCTGAGGGTGAATCACCAATTTATCAATTAAAGGCAAACTGACAACAAATACCTCAATTTATTACTCATTCTAGGCAGTGGTGTAATTAATCAACCAAAGATAGCTCAGTTTATTGAGGGAAACCTCCTGCAGACATGATGGCAAAGTAAAAATAGTGGCAGTAGTCAGAACATGGTCATTAGCATATTCGGCTGTCATACTGCATAGATGAAAATGTGTCACAGCCACCTGTAAGACCTATGCCTTTTTAAAGTACAAGACAGAAATTCAGGAAAAATGTTTTACCTTTGTGACTAAAACTGCCTGCTGTCTTCATATCAGACCACAAGGTTAACAGAGCATTATTGACCATCATATAATGCATCTGCAGATCATGTGATGAATGATAGCCTATTAGGCTATCATAAAAGGTCAAAGGATCACCGAAATAAGTTTTTTTTTCTCACGGAAACATTAATGTACACAGCAGAATTCATGTCAGTATGCACATTAGATTTGGTGGATTAAAGCAATGACATTAACACTGCTCCCTGGCTGAGTTGATCGTATTAGACTCATCATGATGATGATTTGATGGTGATGTAAACCCTCCATATGGCTACTTGTTATCTCATAGTATCTTACTAACCTTTAAAAATGCTTTGAAATAGGATTACTACATTTTTCGGCTGATTCGACGTTTCTTTGTCTTCCATTTCAACTCTCCTGTGGGGTTTTCAGCAGTGCGTCTCCACAGCGCATCTTTGGTGCGGCTACTTATCGGCAGACAGCGCCTTCTGGGTCTGAGCGCACTGCCTCTGCCGACAAAACGCGTCAACCACTGCAGCAGCGGCAGGACTGCACGTAGACAGCGGCGGGCCTGCGAGGAGCCACGGGGATGCTCTTAAACCCCATACTGCCTTTTTTTTCCCCCTAATGTTTTCCGCTGCTGTTGATGAGACTCGACAGGAGCCAGACCTGCTCAAACTGCGCCAATTATCTGCAAAGGACGGATTTGTGGTGGTGTGTGTACAGAGAAGTATGTTCCGTTGAGAGCAAATTCAAACAGATTAGCTTATCGATGTTTGTCAGCAGTTAAAAAGACGTGCGTTGTCTGCTCTTTACGTAATCGTTTTTGCGTAATTTTGCACTGGGTATTGGACGCCGCGTGGACCAGGATTATTTTGGCGAGGATATCTCTCGTGCACTCCCTCCTCCCTGCATCCGTTGTTGTCCTCCACAGCAGACGCACACACAGAGAGTCATTCAGAGAGGGACTATCTGCATGCAGCAGCATTGTAAACAGAAGAGGAGCTGTTTTAATGAAATTCAACATCGCAGCATCTCGGTTGAAGGTGGGTGGCTCTCACGGCTTCCTTCTCCATCCCTCGACTCACGTTTCCATGTTGTGCTCGTTTGTTTTCGAAGAGAATAATGGTGCAATGCAACGTTTGCACAGCTCTTTCACAGAGGACATTTCGGAATATGGCATAACGTGAATATTTCTGTGATTTCTTCTTTTTGTATTTTGGCAGTCTGTAGTTTTGTTATAGTGTACAGTAATCTATTTTTGTGTCGCAGAGATGAAGATAGGTGCGAGGGACAGAGAGAGGAAGAGGAGAAAAATAAATGCATGTCTTCCAGAAGTGTGAATGCACATGGGCTCGCGTGAGTACGGTGTGTGCGTGTGTGTTTGTTTTAACGGAAAGCGCTCATTGTGTAAGGCAGCCCGGCAAAGTCGCTTACTGTACACGATATATGCGGGAAAAAGAGAGGAGCATGATGGGCTCTGTAGATGTAACACTGCATGTTTATATGGCTACAGGGGTGGGAAGTAACTGAGGACATTTACTTAAGTGCTGTGCAGTAGTCATGTTTAGGGGTGACTTGGTCATTGAGGTGAAGATGTCAGAGTCCTTTGATACTGTTTATTTATAATCCAGCATCCAGCATGTATTTGAGGGGCATTTACAAGCCCCCAAAATAGTATGTATTTCTGTATTTTTAAACTACACAACACTCATATGAAGCAGTTAGGTGCCACAGCATTAAAAAAAACAGCTTACGTCTGTCTTTGAAGACAGGAGGAAAAGAAGCATTTATGTTTGTCATGACTGAACATACGGTCGTGTTTTATACCTGTGTTTACAGACAGCATCTGCACCAGCAACAGCATCATTAGTTATCTAGTGTTTGTCCCATATTGAAAGACTCGATCAATGTGGGAGTGACAGCAAGTTCATGTGTTTTGAATTGTGGAGGTGGGGCCCTTCTGTTTACATTGGTGCCACAGATCCTGTCTATAGAGCAGGATTTTAAATGCAGACCGCTTTGTTGTCCTACTGTATGGATTTATTTTACGTACTACAATTGTGGCGATGTACTCTTAGTTTTTTACATGGTGTAACATTCATTTCTCCCTTTTTTGTTATTCTATGTATACACAGCATAGTATGGACTTCTGTCCAATAATACCTCTTTATTGTCCTTCTCTCTGCTTTTTTTAGTTTTCGCTCAGCAATGTCTGGAAATCCTCCAGCTGCTCTCCCCTGCTGTTCTCTGAGAATGGGATCATAGTAAACCTTTCTGGGATTTAGATCAACTGCTAGCATGTTACAGCCCTCCACCAGAACAGGTGGCAGCCTCCTGGAGACAGTACCTCACTGGAGGAAGCATCCAGGATGGGCTCTCTCCCTCACCCTCTGCATGGCCCTCCTCTGGCTTCCGGGGGCAGCAGGATCTGCTCTAAACTGCCATAAGACATGCATCTGCGCCTCAAACATAGTGAGCTGCTCCAAGATGAATCTGACCACCGTCCCGACAGGTCTACCACTCTACACCTCTGTCCTGGATCTCAGCTATAATGAGATAAAGCGACTACGATCCGAGTGGACAACAATCAGGCTCCCGAAGCTCCATAACCTTCTACTCAGCCATAATGGTCTCCACTTCCTGTCTTCAGAGGCATTTGTAAATGTGAAGTACCTGCGCTACTTGGACCTGTCCTCCAACGACCTGCAGCAGCTAGATGAGTTTGTCTTTGAGCCTTTGGTCAATGTTGAGGTCCTCTTGCTTTACAATAACAAGATTTCCCAGATTGACCGCTCAGCCTTTGTCAACATGATCAACCTTCAGAAGCTCTACCTTAGCCAGAACCAAATCTCACGCTTCCCCATGGAGCTGTTCAAGGAAAAATCACACCTGGAGAAACTTAGCCTCCTGGATGTGTCCTCCAACAAGATCAAGACGTTACCCATTGATGAGCTCCGAGAGTTGCCAGCCTGGATTAAAAATGGCCTCTACTTCCACAATAACCCTCTGCTGTGTCACTGTGATCTCTACACCCTCCTGGCCCACTGGTACATTCGAAAGCTCAACTCTGCTGTGGACTTCAAAGATGACTACAAATGTATTCTGCCTGGGCCACAAAAAACGGAGGTAGGTGTTTTTGATCTCAGCGGTGACAACATGAACTGCAGCACCTTCAAGGAGGCAGATCAAGAGGCGTATCTGGAGCAAACGCTGAAACTTGGCTGTGATACCAAACACAGGAACATGTCAAAGACCTGGATGATGCCAGGGAATGTGCTGGCGACAACTGGAAGCAACCAGACAGCCAAAGTCTTGCAAGATGGAAGTCTGCAGATTAGTCCAGTGAGGTCTGAGGACTCTGGGACCTACACCTGCTTTGCGATGAGCGAGGTCTTCAATGAGACCATCTATGTGGTGCTGAAGGTTCACAACTTTACCATGCACGGAGGTGGGGAAACTCTGAACACAGGGTACACCACCTTGGTGGGCTGTCTGGCTAGTGTGGTGCTGGTTCTCATGTACCTTTACCTTACACCATGTCGCTGCTTCTGCTGCCCCAATAAGGGTAAGGCTCGGGGTGAGGACAGCATCCATTCGTCCATGCTCAGTGTGACACCTACGCATGAGGACCCAGCACTCAAGGCAGAGCTGAACAGGCATGTGGCATTCATAGACTCCAAGGATGTGCAGGGGCAGAATGGCAAGCTGAACCCCAATGGGGATGAGGATGATGATGATCTGGATGCAGAGGCTGGTTCTCTTATGAAGGGAAAGAGGAAGAAGTCAGTAGCAGAGTCCATCAGCTCCGTCTTCTCAGACACACCCATGGTGGTTTGAGATGAGACTGGCAAGGCCATCGCATGCCCTATAACTGAAAGTATATGGTGCCACATGAGCCATTTTTAAGTTCATGTAAACTGTGACCTTTTGGGAGGAAAAGGAGGAAGGACATTCATCTGTAGTCGCTTGCAAATGGAAATAAGGATCTTAAAGGGAGTAAAAACAAACTGTCTTGTTGTCAACATGGACAGCGAGCTAGACTTTTCCAGCATTTTAATCTGTAGCACTTAATATTCATACTGTGAAGGAATGGCAGTGTACACAAATGGTGGGAACAACTGAAGTCATATGGAAATTAAAAGTAGATGATATATTGTTGATATCAGCACTCAGGAAGTGATTAAACTGCTAGAGTGTGGGGAACACAATTAATACAATGCACAGTTTGAAATTAAAAAAAAAAACATAGCATACATTAAAACCATGCCTGGCTCATAATCATATTTATTACAAGGATTAGAATAGATTGCGTCTTATGTAAACAATAGAGCATAGATCCATTTACCCCTCTTATATTAACACAGGCAGAGAGACTTTAGATAAACAGTGAGCCGTCACTAGGCTATGAATATATCCGTCATTAGCCTTGAGTCATCTATAGAGAACAGCATGCCATAAACCCACATTATATGAGGTCCCAGACTGAACTGTATGATCCAAAGGAAATTTGTCATCAGACGTTTAGTCATGAATATCGAGCAAACGCACAAACATTATATTACAGGCCATCACAGGTCGTTTCCAGCCTACTTCATAGCTGATACTTAAATACACTTGGATGTGGTTCAGAGACTGACCGTTTTTCATATTTATGGTCTTTTATATAGGGATCAGGGATCAACTTATGGTATCAGTTTACATAGAATCATGTTATAAAATATCTGAACAGTTTGATGCAAGAATCAAAATAGTTTTAAAATATAACCAAAAAAAAGCTTGAAACCTTACCTAATTAAAAGTATGGACACCTCCCTCAGATACACAGTAGGTGCACGGATATATTTAGTCATATTGTCTCAATTCCATATCCAGACAGGTACTATGGTTCTTACAAGGAATAAAAAGGAGTCTGTTTGTTGTCCGCTGAGGTGCCACGTATTGCAGAATTTGACTCATCTTGGCCAAGTTATAGCATTTGTTTTTCTCAGTCTCACCAGAAAGTTGGATACAACGCTAATGCCAAAAGCAGCTAGCTTGAGTTAATTTGACTCTTTCTTGTATGTAAAAAACCCTAGAATTTAATAAACATTTATCCAAAAATCATGATACTTGATGAAGTAGTGCAGTATGTTTTAAATTATGTGATATATTTTAGTATCTGATCTTCCATTTTGCACAGATGAACATTTAGCAGTGTAACGCTAATGAAAAATTTAGCTGTTTAAGCTCTGAAGTAGGCTAAAAAAATGTCACTTACATTAGCAGGTAAAAATAGGAGTCTGGCACATAGTTGAACATACAGGGTTCCTCCTATAGATGAAGCTTATAAATAATGTAGAAGAGGCTGTATATTGTTTGATAGGAGAGAGCTCATTTTAAAGTTAGCAGCTACTGATCTAGTACCTCCTGTAGCTTTAGATTACCCTTGGTTTCCGACAATTATACAAAATTCACAATCTGTTGTGAATTTAATTTACCACACAAGGCAAATTGTGTGCTGTGCAAATATCATCAACAGGGTTTAAAACAAAGGATAGCATCTTGGCCCAAACAAGAAAGAACTGTGCAGCAGTTGTGTCATAATACAACGAGGCTAGCCCGCCATAAATGCTAATTGCATCTTTTGATGGGATGCAGCTTTCTCTCTGCTTTCCATGTCTTTGTCTCTGCAAGCAGAAGGGGATAGGTTTGTTATCATGAGTCACAGCAACACAAAGCCATTCTCTCTGACTCTTTGTACAATGACAGCCCAGATGTGTTTGCTCTGTTTGTGTACTTTTGTCATTACAAGGCTGCCCTCACTTAGAGGTTCCCTCCATTTAAAAAATTGTTTTTCTTATGTTTATGTCCACTGAAATGTCAGATTTTTGCAATACTGGCTTGTATTTGTGTCTCTAAAAAGGTGTTTTTCATGTCTGTGCACTTCCTTCAAAACCTTAAATGCAAACATATCTGAGCTGCTAAATTTAATGCATCACAAGTTTAAAGCCCAACACCTTCAGCACAGAGTAGATTTGTAGGAGTTTCAATTAGCACAACCCCTAACGCTATTAGCCACTGCCAGTTACCAGCAAACAAGCTTACAAACAACATAAAAAGATAAGAGATGCTGACAACTGAAAGTCTCTGAAAGCCACCACTTTTAGTGAACAACAGACTCCTCATCTAATTTCTAGGTATGACATGTATTGCTGAATATCTTCAATATTTCCTTTAATGCTAATGTTAGCCATCTGGATGCTCACTGCCCTTTTGTCGGCTAATCTAACACAGGCACTCAAAATTACGAACTTCTCAACGATGGGGAAAGAATAGATGTGCCTTCAGTCCATTTTTAGAGCTGAATTATGTAGAAAAACCTTGTTTGAACATATAACTCAGCAAAGTATTTCTACATTCTCCAAAATGTGTCTGGAAAGGTACTTTAAGTTCAAAAGCAATCATTCAATCACTCAAGACAATGGATTTGATGCCCTTTAAGTAGTCTATAATTTGTTTACAAGGAGAACGCCTGGCGCTTTTACAGGACATATGCTCTCCCACTGAGTCAGATGGTTGGACAGTATATTAGAATTTGGAAAGTACAAACTTCATGCTTAATGCCTCTGTGCTCTTTAGTTTTTCCAGTTTGATTAAGTAACACAGCAAGAACAGACAGACATGTAAAATCACATAGATCTTGGGGGAGAAAAAATGTCTGTGTAGGTCCAAAATGTTAAGATGTACACACTTCCGGGTGCATAGGTTTTTACGCAAAAATTAATGTTATATTCACAGTTGCAGTGTGCACCGCAGCAGCTCTTGTGTGGGTGAGAAAAGGAAGTCACACTTATCAGAGAGGTGGTGTGTGAATCACTCCATTCCTCACACATAGGAATACCAGGTGGAGAAACTGAGAGCAGCAAAAATACCACAAGATGCACTTAAATAAAGCTACATTTAGCACTACTGCAGATTGGCTGCAGTTGCTGAAGAATCTGTCCCATTTTTAAGGATCACATTGAATATATGTGCTGTTCCCTGCTTTTTTATCACTGGATCAATCTAAAACCCATTGGATTTTGGAGCTAAAGTCTAAAATAGTTCCTAGATATTATGGCTGTTGAATGTTGACTATCATGGAAAACGTGTTGGTCTTGTTGTAACGGAGTGCCAGACGATTCAAATCTGCTGTGGATGAATGGTGGTCCTGTCTGGGTCGTCACTCAAAACACAAGTTGCAGTTCTGTGAAAAACTAAGTGCTATTGCAAAGGTCCTAAAGTAGAAAAGAGTGTCTTTGTTCTCTCCAAAGCAAATCTGCCTTCCTATATATATCTATATATACAGTATATATATGTATTAAGACTCACTTTTCTGTGTTTAGTATTGATTAGTTGTGTACTGCTACGTTCTACCAGTGTACTGACTGTATTCTTGTATAATCTAATGTTGTTGATCATTTTGCGTTTCGTCTGCCACTGTGCTACTGTTAGTTGTTTCAACATTCAAGTCTTGACATAAATGTTTATTTTTTAAGTGGGTGGGGTTTAGTTTTTTATTGAAATAGGATGTATTTTACACTTAAGTCTGCTGAAGAATATGGTTAAACAAAAAATATATATATATTGAACATGCATCAAAAAGAGGAGTGTGAATTTTAAGACCGTTGAGCATGATACATCCTGATGGGCAGTGAGTATGTAGCCGCCATTTATTTTCAGTCTTTGCTCATCAAGCCATAAGGAATTCAAGAAGAGAGGATGGTGCTTTATCATATGAGTGGCCATGTCAGGAGATGAAGGGAGTTGTAGACAACCAGGTAATCAGTTAGACAGATACTTAAAAGAATTAAAGCCACAACTTTTCAAAGAATATTTTTATAAAAGCCAGGGATGTAGAAAAATTAAAAATTTCTTCACCCACAACTACTAAATACTTTAAACAAAATGGGTTTTGAGTGGATTTAAAGGCAGAAGGCAAACAAATCTTCTCAGGACTATGCCAGTTTTAAGTTCTTATCTATTTAGATGTGGCAACATAATGGCATTTTAAAGGTTTTAACATTTGCAACATTAATAAGACTTCCTCTTTGGTTTGAGATCTGTAATGGCACTTTACTGTTCTTAATGATCAGTTGTCACAGATAAGGGAAGGTTGTGGTCTCTCACTGCCCAACACACACCTGTCTGCATCCATCTGACTATGAAGTAGCACTTAGGTAAAAAACATCTCTTAACAGTTTGCTACCACAATGGAGCGTTTAACAGCATTGAAAGGAATTAGTTTATTGACAATGGTCACTACCATAAAATCTGAAAGGTCTTGCAATTGAAGTGAAATGGCTTTGCATGGTTTGCTTAAGAGCTTCTCTGAATGCAGAATAGGAGCAACCTAGTAAGCATTAATGATAAGGAACTGATATATCATTTGACTTAATAAAAGATCAAGATTTACAATCTGTGCTGTCTCCATTTTTTTTTTCCAGAAATCAACCTAAAATATATTCCTGCACCTGAAACTGATTCTTCAGACAGAATAGATTTGTAATTTTGGGATACTTAGATTTAGGTTTATGTATAGTGTTTGCTTACATAACTCTGAAAAAATGGTTCAAGGTTCATCATGCAGCTTTTTTCCTGAGGAGCAACATTGATGGTTTGTCACCATCTAGTGGTGAAATGAGGTAATGTTCTGCAGTACTGTAATCTTGACGTTGACTGGCCACTTCAGTTAAAACCACTGTAGCATTTTTTAAAATTTTTGTGAGGACAGTAGGGGATAAAAATAGTTCAGTTTTTTTAAACATACATAAAGCCATTTGTATATAAACAGTAAAATACTTTTTGAAACAACTGAAATAACCTTTCTGTTTGGCAGGTACATCAGTGGAAACATGACCTATGTATAAGTTAAAAAAATAAAAGAAAATGATTTAGTCACAGATAGATCAGTCATATCAATAGTTCTTTATGGACATGCATAAGCAATACAATAATTCTATGTATTTATGCACAATATATCTAAACCAGCCAGAAAACAACACAAATATGGGGTCAGTTTTACCACAATAGATCACCTAGGATCTATAATGCATTTATGGTGGGCTGTTTTGGTAAGTAGGGAGACTTATTGTGTGGGAGGTTTCTTTTAAGTTTTAAAAGGTTTAACTATATCTACCCATTAAAACAGCAACATAATGGTGCTTTCAGTGTCTGAATATTTTGCTAATTTTTTCAAAGACTTGGTATCCTAATCTGGTGTTATAACAGAGAAAAGACCAAAGCCCTATTGGACAAATCTTCACGTATTGTAAGTAAGTAAGAGAGTAAAAAATGACAAAACACTATCTTTATGCCCAAGAACCAGAGTAAAATAACAGGAGACACAGGGTGAAAAGATACAAGATTTTTTATTTCCTTTGCCATGAAATGAATTTCCATTTTAGCAGCATGACAAGTAGATTGAGGTATTTTTACATTACACAGGTATTATACTATAAAAAACATAGAAAAATAGACATTTTGCAAAAATACAGATATATGGTATTATGCAGACAAATGTTTATTCCTGATTTTTGTGCATAAAAATGTGCAGACATTACAAATCTGAACATACATACATGCAAACACACATCAATCAAACATATTCAAATACTCATACAATACTGGCAGCACACCTCTTATCTAAGTGGTCATTTAAAGGCTGACCCCTTTTTTGTCTGTGAAGATGAGAAGTAAACAATAACTGTTATCTACAAATGTATTCATTATTGTTAAAAAAAAAATCCATTTAGTCAAGTACAGATCAAGAAAATGTCCATCCATGTCTTTTTAAGCTTAAGGGATAGATCAAGATCATCCAAAAACACATTGATGTGTGCACCTTTGCATGTCATAGCTTGTAAGTCTACTCGCTCTTTAGGAGTCCTCTCTCTCCTCCAGGCCCCAGACGTGCATGTCCCTGATATTCTCTCCCTTACAGGCGAGGTGGCTGGAACTAGAGGGGGAAGACAAACGTTGACACTTGGAGGATAATGAAGAGCTGAGGAGAGGCAACTCATTGCTGCCTTTGCGCTTTTGGGAAAGACTTCTGTCGTCATAGCCCACCACTTTCTGCTGAATCCCTGAGAACCTCCCTCTGCTGTGGGGGGGGCACTGGAGAGGAGGACATGACTTCTTTCTGTGTGAGAAGTTACCATTTGTTGTGCCCTGATAGGAGGCCACCTGTGGCTGGCCCTTTTCATTGAGGGAGGGGTCCCTGACTCGTCCCTGTTCGTCCTCGCTGTGTGACAACTTGGCAGCTTTCTGTGCTGCGCTTTCATCTTGCATAAACTCCTCCTTCATTGGCTGAGCCTTTTTGAGTCGCTCGACAGGGTTGCGCCGTCGGCCAGGCCCAAAGCTTGTGGAGGTGGTGGATGAAGATGGTTTGGTACCCTGAGAGTTGTGCTGACTGCTTTTGGTTTCCAGTCGACCCACTGAGGTAGAGTGAAGGCTAAGGGGGCCAGTGGAATTGAAAGGTCTAGCCACAGTCCTGACAGGTGATCCCACAGCTGGAGGTTGAGCGTGACGTGACCTGAGACCTGATGATACTTGAGGCATTTTCCTGTGAGTCACAACAAAAACATTAAGCTAATTAGGATTCCTGTATTTTGTGTAAATGAAATCAAAGTTAAACATCCAAGATATTTTCAGCTGCAGCCTCAATTTGTTCTGAGACAAATTTTTTGGCAGTTGATTCTCCTAAATTTTAGCTAACATCCCTAGGATAGTCTGAAAAGCTGCCTGAATTAATAAATCTAATTCAGTATACTCAAGGCAGGAAAAACTGTCTGAAAAAGGTGAGACCTTTTCTTATCAGATAATTCTAAAAAAATCAAATTAAAATGCACTCTACTGCTAGACTATACTTATGTAACCACTAATGTGTAATGATTTATGACAAGAGATCAGATTGAGCTGAGGAGCAGTGACCTGCAGTGAGTTCAGGCTTGTTTTTTCACCTTGTGGTACTCAAATAGGTGACATTTTTGCTATGTAACGTTCAGGGGCACTCACTTCCACAAGTGTGTACTGACATGTTGCTCCAACATGGCACTGAGGGCAAACCGCAGGTGGTGCCAGCGCCGGTCGAAGGTGAAGATGCTGCAACCCAATGGACGGCATCCAAAAGTACATAGCTACAAAACAGAAACAGTTTCATAAGTACAGATACTTGTGTTTGTGTTGGGGTGTATGTATGTGCGCGTGTCTTTGTGTAAGTTGTCAATTTCCAATCCTGACAACAGTGACTTCAAAAAGGAGTTCTAAGTCCAAGCCCTTTTTTTCTCCAAATTCACACATCATTAGTGCTCAAAAATGCATTCTTTTCCTTCTTAAAAAACAGTTGTACAAAACTACTTTTGAGTGGGTCTGAAGTGGGTCTGTGATACAAATTCTAAAGTACTGGCTGCTGCTGCTTTACTGTCTGTTTTCACACTCACCCCAAGAGGTTTTGGGTGCCAGGGTGTTGCAGGCAGGTCAGTGCTTTCCTCCTGCTCGTCGTCTTCACTCTCCTCACTAGAAAACAGGCCCTGGTTGAAGGGATAAGGAGGCTGTACCTCCACCTGCACAGTGCTGTCACCCTCCTCCTCTGGAAAGCTTTCGGTTGGATCCCTAGACCTGCTTTGAAGACTTACGAATAAAAAAAGAGATGCAATAGGTTGGAGAATAGATAAGCAAAAAATCAGCCGGTTCTAAGTGGAGAAGAGTTATTAAGACAGAAGCACATTAACATCAAGAACAATGGTTGGAGGTCGTCAAGATGATAACCTCCA
>JAPZDZ010000002.1:8459400-8523100 GCA_029783805.1 Acanthurus tennentii | reverse complement strand
ACATTTACACTAAGTATGAGCCATCTCAACTTTAATAAAAGAATCATATGTCTTACCTGAGAAAATGACAGTTGCTGTTCAAGTTGTAATTACTACCCTGAGCTGTTTTTTTCTCTTCAAAAGCTTCCAAATGTTTCTCTTTGTCTTTTGATTTTACAAGAGGCTGGTCCATTTCTTGACCTGCTGACACTGATCTCTGTTCTGCCAGCTGATCAGAGGTCTTAGTCCTTCTCATTGCTTTTTGCTGCTGGTGGATGGGATCAGTCTGTGCAGAAAGAACAACACAGGGCAGAAAAAATGAGGCATTACACACTCATCCAAAACAAATTTCTGTGTCTAAATTCAAAAGCAGCTTCCAAGATAATGGTAAAATAATGGATTTGGACTTGTTATCCACTGTTATTGTGAATAACAAAAAAGATACTAGTAACCCTTAAAGTTTACATTGCATATAAGCTCCTGGCTGTACAGCTTCTTCCTCTCTGGGTCCTGAACTCTGCAGGGTTTATTCAAGTCACATTCTTTCTCTATGGGAAAGAAAGCAAACACAGAAGTCAGTGAGCAACAACAGGACACAGACAGTCAAAATGATCCATGCTGGTTAAGACAACAGACTGCTATGTGGTCATCATTTTAGAAGAAATAACAGGCAACAATTCTGTACATGATCCAATAACACTTAATCAATGCACCTACCATAAAAAGGCAAACATTTTACATTTTTCTTATACACAAACAGTTGAGACATTTGACAGAAAAGCAGCAGGCTTACTGTTGATGTTCCTGTCAGTTCGGCTGTAGGTTCTTGTTCCCCGCAGAGGATTGTGAGAATCACTGCACTGCCCAGCTGTGGGCTTCCTCACAGTGGCTCTCTCTGACGGAGAAGTGGAGGAAGAGCTGTGGCCAAGGGACAGAGACCCTGTGTGCCATGAAGGGGCCCTTTGGCGAAGTGTGGAGGAGGTGTTGTGTGGTAAGGGAGGGTTTTCCTGAGGGAACTTCTTCACTGAAGGGAAGCTGCAGAGAAAGTGGGATGTGAATTTCAGGATTAACAGACTTGCAATTTAGGTATAATAACTGACAAAATCCAGGTATGGATCTTAAGGAATCTTAAATAGTACCTCACTGCCTCCTTTTGGGCCTTGGTAGGCCTGTGAACAGGTAATGCTAATGAGAAAGAGGCAACGGCTTCATGACATCTGCCATCTTTCTGCCTCTCTCTGGAGGAAAGATTTGAAGGAGGGAGGCCAGGACGAGGTCTCGGCTGTGGAGCCAAAGTAGATAACTGACCACACATCATGGTGAAAGGACCGTGCCGCCTCTCACAATGCTTCTCAAAGGCTTGAGGCTTCACCACCTGCCCACAGTGGCCGCACACCACTAGATAGATCTCATCATGTGCTGGGCAGTGACCGAATATGTGCATGTCTGTAAAGCAGAGCACAATTTACAGTCAAAGGGATATCCATATTATGTGTCTTGGCTACAGCAGATGGCGGTCAGCACATCTGCACTTGGGAGAAGCAGAAGTACCAGTGTGAGAAGCTAAACAATGAAATGCTGTGGATGGGGACATCAGCAAAATGCATTATGGCCACTCAGATTGAGTTTATTGCATTTCCTGAGTCACCTTCTTTCCTGAGGGTCATGGTTTCTGAGTGGCTCCTCCCATACTTGCTGCAGTCTTCAGCATCAGACCCAGCTGCATGAAATGCAAACACAGTCAGCATTAAATTTCAGGATGGGGCATACTTTTAGTCTGTACAAGGAAGCAGGTGTACTAAGAAATCTGGATGGCTTTGCTGAGGACTACCGGGAAAAGATTGTTGACGTCGGTCTGTGCCATCAGATTTGAATTGATTTCGCTGGGTTTTTATGTAAAATAAAAAGTTATCACGTTAAAGCGTGCTTCTTGAATCTTTTTCTGTCTTATATCCACTACCAGCAACGCCATTGTTATGTGCTTCAAACGAAGCCGTTAGCAAACCCCGGACAAATCCTTCTTAAGTAAGGTTAAGTGTTGTTGTGTTTGTTTTAGCAGTAGCTGACGCGCTAATGCTAACGGTTCCCCTACCTACACACAAGTGAGCCGCTCGCTCGTGTTGAGCTTCGTAGTTTTTTATAACTACATTACAAAATGCCAAAGGAATAATCATTTTAATGTATATTTTGCTTGTCGCCTGTTTACATCCTTAGCAAACTCGCCCTGCACTAGGACCCAGCGGGTCTTTTGTTTGGGTCTCTTTAATGCCGCCCTGTGTATGTGACAAAGAATAAATCACAGGACATAAACACCGTGACGTGATGGAAACGAGGTCCGGGGCAGGGAGCGCGACTCACCGTCAGATGGTAAAATATTCACCCTATCTACCCAACAACTCCAGTTTAATCCGACAAAATCGTCGAGATTAGGATTTCGCCGATCCAAGGCGGCCATTGCTGCGCTTGCGCGTTCACGAGGTGACAACACTGTCAGTTCACACGCAGCAATGAAGCTCGCGGCCGCGATAAACCGTGTGGCCGTGTACCGATGAAATCGTACTGAGGGAATATAAGAAAGTTGTCCTAAACAAGCCTCTTTTGGGAGATAAAATTGTAAATACAGCTATTAAAATACAGGTTAAAATGTCAATGTAAAATTTTTTTAATATAAAAAGTATCAAAGCTGATAAACTCCTCATCAAAAATTCAAATTTCGGTCTAAAAAAATAATGGAATGGAAAAACTTTTGTCCAAAATTAATTTAAAAAAAACCCTCATTCTACAACTAAAACAAACTCTTGTCAATTAACACAAATTTACCTTTTTTGACTAACGATCAAAATAAATATTTTATACCCAATAAAATATACTGAATGTACCCAACATGCATGTGTAACCCAAAATTCCTGTAGGGGAGTTACAGGGACATTTCCATCTACTACATGAACAAGCAAACATTTAATACCAATTAATACCCCCTGTCATCTCATAAATCACACTAAGAGTCTACTATAGTCTTGGTACTTAATCAACTAGCTGCAAAGCAGACTTAAATGAATATTTAATTGATAACATTTTCGAGGGATCTGATATTTGTTTGTTCCATTACATTATTATTATTATTAAAGTTTGAGCACAAATGGATCAGGCACCGATACCTTCACGTCTGATTTACTGATAGACCACAGAATTGTGAATGTTACCTTAACTTGACAGGACTAATGAGGGTCAGAAGGTTCATTTGAAGGCTTGTTTGTTTGTGTGGATGTGTAAAAAGCTCCTTGTACCTCGTGACCACGCCACTTAAGAGAAATGGACTACACATCCCAGCATGCACCTAGCTCTTCCCCGTGTAAGTGAACGTGAATAAATCACAGCAGTAATTTAATTTGATGCTGGAAGCGAGCTATCGAAGGTGTTATTAGCATGTTGCTATTCTATTTATGTTGTTGTTAGTGGTAGTTAACAAGGACTGGCACATTGACGTGTGATGTGTAGAAGTGCATGTAGGGTTAGCGTGAGACGGTAACAGTTTGTGTTTACTTGGTCCTTTTTACACTCTAGTGATTAATTTATCGTCTATTATACTGCATAACTTTCATATGTAGAAATTGGTTAAATCGCACGTCTACAGCCTTCTAGGATAATGAGATATAGTGTGCTCGTAATATGAATATAGTGTCCTCATGTGGCCGTTTCAAGTACTGCATTTTGTAAGGTTTCTTGTAATGGCGGCTTCGTCAATTTTTGTGTATTAATATATTTTATAAATATATTTAGCTGTTTCATTCTATGTTTTTATTTATTTTATTTTATTGTAGATAACAAAATACATCCACACGCTGTAACTTTACTGCCTCTTGCAAAGAGAGACTACATGAAAATAAGGGTCAGCTTATCCTTCTGACAGGGGAATATTCAGTTGGTACGACCCTACCACACCTGTGATTGATTCATACAGAACTTCCCAAGATGTTTCTTTGTGTCTGATGGCAACTGAGAGAAGCAGCATTCGATTTATTTGAACAGAATAACTATGACCTGGATGAATGAGAACATTCACAGATATCCTTAGCTTTTGTTTGTGTGAAAGGTTTCAGATCATGTTACCTGTCTCATTAACATTATGTAGAGTAGATTAGCTACCACCAGAGAGACAACTACACACAAAACAGCAAATCCAGTTCTTTCTTTTAATAATGCACAGCATTTCATGTCCTCACAGTATCTTCCTGGACTCTAATAGGAACTCCAGTCTCATCTGTGTGACACTTCTAACAACACAGTGGTAGATCAAGCTAGGATCTGTGAATAACGCAACCTTTATTAAAGCAGGGAATCACAATGAAAGTTTGCTTTTCTTCAAAAAAGTGTGGCTGTACAAGCCAAGGAAAGGCAAAAAAAAGTATATTGTTATTTAGAAACAGGTTAGAGATCAGTCAATTGTTTATGTAAAAAATTAATAGCAATTAATAACTAGCTATGGCTGTACCACTGATGGTACTTTGGCTTTGAAAAAAACTATAAGACCTTTCTAATTTTTTTGCTGTAGAAATATAATACAATGTTCAGTACAAATTAAAAAAACATGTCCTTTTAAGGGAAATATTAAAAATTCTATCAAATTCAGAGCAACAGTTTATAATGCTCTAAATTAATACATCCATCACATTCAACATAATAATCAGCTGTAAGACTAAAGTGGTGAAATTATTACACAGAGGGATGATGAGGTGCAAGTTGACACATGCAAAAAATTCCAAAGAAAAATGCTTTCATTCATTATAAATAATCTCACATTGGCAACTTGTTTTTTTAATGAACAAATATTTAATATTGGTTCTTTAATATTGTATTTATGCCTAGTGCATGTCATTGGATTGGACCAAAATATGGTTTTGTCTTCAGTCTACACTTCTGTTCAAAGTATTCAAGTACTCAATATTATTAGTTTTTCGTATCATTTGCACACTTAAAAGCCCTGAGATTTTGAAAAAATATGTTGATGGCTGAAACAATGTACTGTATGGTACAGAAATACTGCTGGCAGGCAACATGCCTTCAAAGTAATGCTTCATTATGATGATCACCTACATATACTGTACCATCCACATCTGCAGTACCATCTGAGATAAGAGACACCTCATTTTAGATACCTGGGTTTTAAACTGTATGTTACAAAATAGAAATTGAGCATCTTTAAGAACATTATTGACTGCTACAGTTCATTTACTAATGATTTCACTAAAACAGATTTAGTCGGAGTCCTAGGAATGTATTTGAGATGTTACAAACCTAAATGTAAAATTAACAAATCATAAAAAGAGAGCAGTCAGTTTGGGGAATGGATAACTTGTAGTTTACAGTATTTATCTTTGAACAATTAGTACCAAAACATTTCAATAACACTATGTGTTAGACAGTTTTAAATTGAGGAAGTTGTGCAGTTACGATGGCCTGACTCCTTCCTCCATGTTTGCAGGTTGGTTTGCTGATTTGTGGAAGGGTGTTTCCTTAAAAATGAACCAGCAGTTGCCACCCCAAAGGATAAGGTTAAGAAAACCAAAAATCTGCCAATGAATAAGGCATAAGTCACATAACACAGACTTTTGTACACAACAATTGAAGCATGTCTGATATAAACACTAATATGCATACAACTTACCACAGAAGCATTCAGTCGGCCCATGTGAGGAAAAGCACCAGCAGTGCACTTGTTCATGCTGGCAACCTTGCAAACATCAATTATGGATATGATGGTTGCAGGACTGGTGGCCCACTTTACATCTGTCAAGCCTTTAGCCCAGGCGGAGGATGATGCCAACCACAGGAAGGCAAAGACTGCAGTCACCAACAGGTCCTTAGAGGAGAAGAAAAAAATTAACAGTATAAAACCATCAAACTGACTACAGCGGCAGCTTTACTCAAGGAGCTTTCTTGGACACAAACTTCCAATTAGAGTACTTTCCTTAGTTGCTTGTGAATCACACCCTCCCTACTGTTTCATTTACACAACTCTGTTAAATGCACTTTCTATGACCTCCTGTTTATTTCCAGGAGACTTGGACTCCTAAAAATACAGCAACTGTCATCAGATACAAGATTTTACACTTTAAACATACAAAAAAATTCCTGCATTAATAAAACACTCGATTGATCACACAGCAGTATAAAGAAAATGCATGCAACAATTTCTTGCTATAAAACAATCTCATAGAGACTACACCTTTAATGTCATTGCTCACTCCATTGCTGAGCTATTTTTAAGTTGAGAGGAAGAATTGGCTAAGCACAAGCATTTCACTAGAATAACTGAAAATTGAAGAGAATCCAGACAAACATACCACAATGGGACCACGACTGCTTTCTCTATATACGTGCTGGTAACCCAAGTAGAGGACTAATGTGGCAGTGCAGTAAAGAAAGGCCACCACTCCAATAAAGACATAAAACTGTGCCGAGGATGCGTGGTCCCCAGTCAGGAAGAGAGTAGTGTGGCTTGTGTCATTGACTTTGCAACTAGGAACAAGATAGGGATTCTGCATCAACCTGTGTAAACAGACACAGTAATTTCATTATGACAGTTCTAAAAGTAAACATACACTTTCCAACTAGCTGAGCCCTCACTGTGCAATCGTTTGTGTTTGCACACATGCATACACACCTGAATGGGTAGTTAAAGGTTGCTTTTATGTCTTCAGGAGTCTTGCCCTGGTGGCACTGGACGACGATACTGCTGGTGCCGCTGTAACCTCCAATCGTAGCAAAGGCAAATATGGAGAACACCTGCAGCCACAGACATAAGATAAGAGGAGACGTTGGCATATGTAGATATTCAGGACAGAGTGCTGATTAAAAACTGTCACACACTTATGCACAAACACTTCCCTTTATTTTGCAACACACTTCTGACAGGAAGTCCTGGTCTTAATCACAGGATGCAACCATCCTGAATGGCGTGCAGTTCAAGGAGTTTACAGCAGAACCATGTCCTTAATTTACATTTACATGCATAACGTTGCGGAAGAACCTAAAAATGGTTGCTGATATATTAACTTACGAGAATGTTACTTCCGGGGGTGGAAAACCACACAACACTTACCTGCCAGTAAAAGCTAAAAGACTGTAGTATTTAGCTCAAAAAATGTTGTTAAGTTGACTTTCAGACCTCATAGTAATCAAATGAAGTCTTTCACCACAAGATAAAGCTACATTATTAGCTACAACTGCTATATTGAACTTGCTAACTAACAGACGTTGAAGCTAACTATCAGTTGGCCAACCGTCTCCTACATACCATCATTTTTACACGGTGTTACAGTTTGAGGTGTGAGCTGCATAGCTTCTCCAGGCGTGAGGCGGGTCACAAGACAAACAACATAATCAATTTGTGTGCAAATTTTTCTCCAAGCAGGGATGGAGAGCCCGTGTAGAAGAGACCCCGCCATGGTCCATATGGTAATGGTCAAAAGATGTGTAGAAAACTTACCCATTCTAGCAAACGGATGAACGCCAGCGGCTCTTTCAGCGGAGCCAAGTCAAGGCTGAAGCCCGAAGTCAGCACTTTCTAATGGAGGGAAGGGCACAATGTAAGAAAAGAAGCCTTGGTGCTGCGAATGAGGTCAGATAGGTGTGTTTGCTAAGAAAAAAAAGTGTTAAATCATTTTGTTCTGTAATCCGTAGTTAAGCTTCTTGTCGGTGCCGTTACCTGAGTGACCGATTCCATCTCTTTATCCGGAGAAAAAGCAATGTATTGATAAATGTGGCTCTTTCCTCGATCTTTGGCAGCTGTTTCTGGTCTCCTCGGGCTTGTCAAACTTCTCTCCAACTTCAGCAGAGCGTAGTGGTAAACACGTGATCACTTAGCGTTACGTGAAAGGGCCGAGAGGGGCGCTGCTGGAACTGTGGTGAAAGTGATTTTGAAATGTGGGTCATTGGTCGTAACTTCAATGTTTGTGTCTGTTTAAGGGGAAAACGCACAGCAGTTCGTTAAAGCCGATTAACGCGGTTTCAATATATGACTGCGATTGATAAAAAATGTGGATCTTTATAAAAAGGCAGCGCTGTAATATAAACGTCAATAAAAGCCCTTTACTAACATTAATTGACTTCATTTACTAAAGTGTAAAGATATTTACAGCAAAATCAATACCTAATTATATTAAAATTAGGTATCGAGAGTAAAAGTACGGATTTTGCAGATTTACCGTAATCAGAATAAAAATCAACGAATCAATTAGTCCTTATATAAATAAATCATTGGATAAGTATTATTACCAATGTATTGACATGGAAATAGCATTGAAGGGCATATATATGTAACATATATATGTATATATGCACATAATATGTAACATTTCATCACCAGTTACAATAAAATAATTTGAAACTCCAATCTGTGTCATGTCAATTTGAATCAATCTAGGTCAAATGTGTGGGAATTAGTGGTGTCAAGTGGTAAAGTTGCAAGTTGCATACAGCTGCTGTCTGCATATTTCCCCTTCTCTTTCAAACAAGTATGAAAACTGGTGTATCCATTCTGAGCTCCTGAAGAAACATGGTGGTGCAACACAGTGGACTCACTCCGAGACCCTCTGTAGAGACTGAAATGTTCTTTCTATGGTAATAAAAGGTGAATGAAGAAATCTATAAAACAAAGAAGAGAAAAAGCAAATCTGGTGGTTAAACACAAATTAAAACATATTTATAAAGATTACATTCCATTTCTGCCTTTTCTTTTCCAACCCCCTATAGCTGTAATATGCTGTATAGCTGTGTGTCCATACCTAGATGTGTGGAGTTATTGTCCTGTCCTTATTCAAGATATATGTATCTATGGATAGGTCTTCTGCATGTGAGCTACTACAAAATATAAACTGATGTTTCTACAATGTCTTCAGCTAACAAAATGTATTTATTTTAATGCTGGAATCCACAACATTGTACTGAGAACCATGCAAGGATGGACCCATCACCCCAAGAGCACCCATAGCCCCAGATTCAATGTAAATCAATTAGTAACACCAACAACACCAAAGTAGTGTGTAGAGTGTGTACCAAATGGGCTTGGCATTATTATCTGATCTTGTCACTTTCTTAAGGAGAGGAAACATCGATAATTTTATTAATGTGTTCACATTTCACCAGCTGAGAAATGTTACATTTTAGCAGTTAAGAAATGACCTAAATGCAAACGACGAGGGCAGGCAGATTAAAGGAACAAAAATTGAGCTTAAGTACTAAAAAGTAATTTCAGTTTTAAAAAAAACAAAAACAACAACAGAAACAAAAACACACACACAAGAAGCACAAACTAAGAGAGGAGAGGGAAATAAATTCAAGAACAAGGGAAATTGCAAACACTAAGCTCAGCGCAAATCAGAATGACTTAAGGAACATCAGGTGCACACACGATGAACTGGCAACTCAGAGGGAGCTCACAGGGCCAAATACACAGGAAGACGATGAGAGAAAGGTGGAGCTAGTCAGTCTCAAAGGACACAAAATATGACACACAAGGAGTAAAATATTAAAGCTTCTTTCAGAAAAGGTGAAGTAAGACATTTGCACTCCATCCTGCAAAAAAATACACCTGTCTGAAGTAAAAGTTTGCAGTGTCTATTCATACTTTTGAAATGAATGCAAAGTATTAGTAATTACTTTTCACTAGAGGTCACCCTCCCCACAGACATTACCATAGCTTTATTTACTAACTATCTAACACTAACCTTTTTCAAACCAGGTAATTTGCTCCTGATGACTCCCATTAGTGTATGCTGAACTCATTCACACAGAAAGTGTGCATGTATTTTACTCAGTTTTGGGCTGACGAAAGTGCTCATTGTTGGGCTTGGGGTTTAAGCAGGCAAATTTGCACTTGGTTTCATCCCCCTAATTTGCCTACCTTCTCTCAGTGTACCATTCAGTCATAGAAGTGAAATCTAGGTCCTTGTTGAAATGCAAACTTTTCCATCCTAACTGTGGGCATCTCGAAGGAATAAGAGTGGCTTTGTTCCCCACCTTCTAATAGTTGACTGGGCTGCCATGGGGGAGGGGCTGCAACTCCATTGTACAGTCCCTTTGTGGAGGAATGTTGCTCTACAGATCAGATTGTTTAGCTTTCTTAGTAGACATGGGATTTGAAAAATATTCAAGCAAGATTTCATGCTAATATTGTTTGTTCAGGATGTTTCAAGGCATATTTGAATGTAGCTTAGTTATGGGGTCAAGTTCAAGGTTTCAAGGAAAATTTGTCAAACAGCTTTTTATTTTGGGCTGCGGTGAGATGACACCTTTTTCTTGTTGTTGCAGCCTTGTAAACCTGTCAAACAGGTTCTACCTGACCAAACACTAAACATGAGAATAATCAAATACTCAGCATGACTATCTGATTGAATTCCTCCCAACTTCCACAAACAGAGTTTCAGTTGTACCAGTGGTTTTACTGGGTGGTGTAACACCCTGTCAACTGCAGGTTTACAGAATGACCCGACACACTGCAAATTAAACCTGAAACTGCATGTTGTTGCATTCAAAATACTGTAAGTCTGTAGGTTGAATCTGTTCTTTGAGGCCTATGGCAGCTATGGATTCAGGTTTTTTTTCCTGCAACACATGACCAGTAGTCATGGGTTTGTTATGACCCACTGTTCCATCACATGCACAAATTTAATCAAGAACACTATTTGGCACATTACAACCCACAAAATTAAGAAGTTTGACTTACAAATGTTGCACGTTGTATAAAAATAATCAGCTGATACTAATCTACAGAAGTGAAGCTCATATGATAGAAAGGTTAGTTTTTATACACAGCCCTGTTCTTGACTATAACAAGCACAATCATAAGCTCATTCCCTCAGCTATCTAAAACTGTTAGGATTGGAGTGCAGATACTTCGATCAAATACTGTGTTCAATGAAGTTATTGTTTATGCAATAAGTTATTTATTGTAAAATGCCATTAGAGACAAAAGTGTTTATAATGAGAAATTTTATTCTGATTTTCCCTCCTGTGTCAATGCACAGAGTAAATCCTGCACAAGATTCCAGTTCAATAATGGTGAGATTTGTCCACTGCTGCAGAGATTTCTCAGACTCACTGCAATCTCATCTTTGTTTATCCTCCAAACATCACACCACAGAATCAAATGTATTAGTCAATTTTAGAGTATCGTGAACACACCTATGACTTTTAGCACAAAAACGTCTTGGTCGTCCGTTTCATGTATAGACATGGCTTATTTCCTAATACTATGTTTTTGATTGTTACAAAGGTGCTTTAAGGTGAACCTTTGTTGTAATTACTGCTTAAGTAATGCCTTTGGCACCTTTGAATTGTTACCTTTCTTAATTTTAACACCCCTCAAATAAACAAACAAAGAAACAAACAAAACAAAGTTATTAGTGACGGAAAATTCAGTTTTTGAGCTTTAAATTCAGGTCTTGCTCAACCTATCAGACAGGTTTTGACATCTAATTATGCGTCCTTGGTGTGACTCCGCCTTGTTTTAGATTTGAACCAATCAAAACAGCGGATAAAACACCAGGGTAGAATTCCAGCCAATCACAATGGCTCTCATCTGCTAGAGCATTACAACCTGCAGCCACAATTTGAGTGATCGTTCCAGTGCATTATGTTGGCTGAGGGGTAGCGGCGGGAATAATTGGTGTAAAGCACTCCGGATAATTTTGAAAATTGCTGTTTTTTTTCCTGTTTTGGTCACTTCTACTGCTCCTACGGGCGGAAATCGTCGGAGCTTCGAGGGCGCTCCGCTTACAAAGCCCGAAATAGTCGCTGTCAGGACTACTGTTTTGTTGATGTCATCCGCGGCAGAGCTTTAAGCGACCTTCAATTTCTAGGCAAGACCAGGATAAACAAAGACTCGTTTGGGCTGTTTTTTTCCCTTCATTGTTGTGGTTTTCCCACTCTGACTCAAGCGACGAGGATGGGACTTATGCTGCCATGTATCCTGCTGTTATCTGTCTCCACTTTCACAGCCGGTTTGGATTTTCAGCAGGGATCCGGTGCCTTCGGACAGTCGGTTTTTAATAGGCACGCGCGCACTGAGGAGAAAGCTGCGAAAATCGTCAAGAGGTCTCTGCCTCAATGGCTGGCTGCATCACCAAACCACAAGATAAAGCGAAGAAGCACCGACCAGGACGACTCCTGCAATGCCCTTCGAGGTTTTGACAGCAAGTTAGCAGACAACACCCATTGTGTAAGTTACCCAACTGAGGTCCTGTTACTCTTCGCACGTCTGACACCTAAAGAAGCCTGGATGCGTAGGTGCTAACCAGGTGCACAAATAGGCCTAATCAGCTATTCAGTGTAGTGTACTCAGAAACATAGCTACTAATGGGCTCGTCTTCCATTTAGCTGTTGATCCCTTAGTAACAGAGATAGAGGATATTGCTTTTCAGATGTATTCTTCCTGGTGAAAAGCAAAAACACACATTTAAAGCATCATAATGGCCTATATTACTATTATCTAAATAACTTGCAGAGTCAGAGTTCTGGCTATTCTTATCCCTTTTCAGGCTCAAACAGCAATCAAAGGTAGATTCTTGCCTTTCCAATTTTGAACAGCCATATTGGTTTCTTTTTAATTTTTGGTGCATTAAATCA
Source organism: Acanthurus tennentii (assembly GCA_029783805.1). Taxonomy (NCBI): domain Eukaryota; kingdom Metazoa; phylum Chordata; class Actinopteri; order Acanthuriformes; family Acanthuridae; genus Acanthurus; species Acanthurus tennentii. The sequence goes on along the minus strand of JAPZDZ010000002.1, from coordinate 8,510,494 downwards.
CAGTGTAGTGACACATTAAAACGCACATTTTCTCCATGCTTTAATTAAGATTCATGTAGGCTACACGGATACAACATCAGTACGGTTTACTCCTCAAATGCTCCACTAACGGCTATGACCTATATTTGATTTTTCTTAAAGATGCAGCTTTATTCTGTGTTTGAGGTTCCCACTTTTATTCTGCCTCACTGACAGTAAATCTCTCTGAATGTTGACAGGGAAATTAGCCCAAGGGAATCCATGTGACCAGCTGTGTGGTAGTTATTTTGTAATTAAAAGCTCTGTTTGTGTCATAGTGAAAGCAGCTGGAAAGGAATTAGACTGTGAGGATACAGAGAGTCTTACAGTATGATATTCACACTTAAACTTAAACCTTTGATCTGAAACAGGCTAATTTTGATCTCAGCAAATCTGTTATTAATGAATTTCACATTTTAAGGACAAAGGGAGAGAAAGTGTCCAAATTAAAAGCTGGTAGAGCAGCTACATATCTACGCAACCATACAATGCTCTCCTCAAACAAACAGCCTGTTGACCTCAGCAGAGCCCTGTGCTGCTTATTTGCCTACTTCCTCAATACCATGTGATCAACTTTACATCGCAGTTTTTGAATGCCCAGCCTTGGTAATCTAAAGAGGACAGAATTCCTAGAGGCTCAGCCTTGTCACTCCCCTTGGGGTTACTGCTTCAGGTCCCCATAGTGCTGAAGCTGCTTACAGCATGAGCTTCTAAAAGAGACCTGCCTTACACAGTTTGAAGAGGATCACGTAGTTGAAGAATAATGGACCCCTAAATGGCTTTTGAAGATGAGGATGTTTATATTTGGCAGTAGGTCCAAAAACAAAAGAAAAAATATTTTGCTACAGCCACACTTTCTCTAGTTGATTTGCACAATGTTTTATCCAGACGGGAAACCACATTCTTACCTTGTTTTAATTAGGTATTCAATAGTTGTATTTAGAAGGCAGTGCTGGGAACATTTGACTTGGAGCCTTTGTGTTGCTGAAATGCTTGTTTAGTCTCATGAATGGGGCTTAACTTTATACACTCTCCGGTCTATGCTTGAACACATGGTGAGAGGGAAACACACTGCCAGTCAAACCACAAATAGAGTCTGGAAGCAAAAATACACAGATAGGGTTCGACTGCAGTTTATGTTTGTTTGATAATTTTATTCCTGGTTTTCGAGGTTCAATCGGCCAACCCTCTCATACTTCATGTAATTGACACAGAATTTGTTTTCTGTTTAACTGTGAGCCCTGAAGCTGTGCTGTGATTTTTAATGTGCTTTTTATATATATATGTATATATTCTGTTTGTTGTAGTACACCTTCAATGACCTGAGTGGCTCAGTGTCGCTGGCCTGGGTTGGAGATGGCACAGGGGTGAGTGTTACACTTCTCTTTATTTGCATCTCACATGTCTGCCATGCAGTGTCGTTCCTCTGTGACATGAGTAGGACAAACTCGGTTGGACTATTCAGTGAACTGTATGAAAGTGACAGGGTAGTCTGCCTGCAAGAGAGCATTGTAGATTACATAATGAGTTCACTCACATCAGGGTCTCATGCTCATTATTAAATGATCCACACTCCACTTTCCTCAAGCTGAACCTTCTCTTTTGGCAGGTCATCCTTGCTTTGACAACTTTTCAGGTGCCCTTCTTCATGTTAAGGCTTGGCCAGTCCAAGCTCTATCGAAGGTTAGTCTCACAATGTCACCTGATGGAAAAAAAAGATGGTCTGTTTTTTGATTTGCATTTAATTTTTGCTGGAATAACTTGTCTGCCAGTGAGGACTATGGGAAGTCGTTCGAGGATGTGACCAATCTCATCAACAACACCTTCATAAGATCAGAGTATGGCATTGCCATCAGCCCAGAGAATTCAGGGAAAGTAAGTCACATCCTAATTAAGCCCTTAGATTTTAAAATAAGCACTTTTTCTTCATGTACTCATCTGGAGTATCTACAAGTGTAGCAGCACAGTAATGTGTGCCTTGCACTGTGGCTGGTAGGTGATCCTGACAGGAGAAGTGTCTGGAGGTCACGGCTCTCGGATCTTTGTCTCGGATGACTTTGGAAAGAGTTTTACCCACCAGGACCTGCCCTTCATCCCCCTCATGCAGATCACATACAACCCTGAAGATTCCAAGGTGCTGCTGGTCCTCAGCAACAAAGTGAGTAGTAAATTTTGAGCTAATTTTTGTTTGGAAAATAACCGGTTTGCATATAAGTTCCTCGTCTATATTTAACTGAAAGCTTCAGATCTGTTAGTGTGAATCACAGATAAGTGAATATTTTTAAAATGTCTGTAATTATACAGGCACAACGCCTTTTTAACTGCCTGTTGTAAAACCTGAAGTGAAGGTCTTCATGTCACTTCCTTATGGCAAGAAAACTCCTGTTGGTAAATCATTTTTTGGTGTGTGTTTGCACAGTGTACATTTATTAACATGGCTGTGGTGTTAAGAGGCAGCTTTCTTCAAAGTGACAGACCTTATGTGTTGATTACTGTCAATGTTGCTCAACTCTTTATATAAAAAAATCTTTTAATAAACCTGTTTTATGCCCTCAGAATGAAATGTGGCTGTCTGAGGATTTTGGCAGCAACTGGAAAAAGCTCCACGACATGGTGTGTTTGGTGAAATGGTGAGAGATGTGATAAATAACTAAAGATATTGTGACCTTTGTCAGGTGCACAGTGAACAAACAGCAGTGCTGTTTGGTATCTGTGAGAGTCTGTGTCTCAGGAAAATATTTCTGTTAAGTGAAATCAGGGAGGAGTAGAATAACCTCATTCTTATTGCCCTGGCACATAAGCAAAGATTTCAAGAAGTGATATACTATCCCTTATTAAGCTGTGAAGCATATTCTTTTGTTTTATTTCCTCCAGAAAGCTTAAAAGCTTATTCTTCTGTGTAATGAAGTGTAGTTCTACATCTTTGTACTTCATTAGTGTTAAATTATTGAAAGTTTTGCTAACTTGCTCCCTGTGTAAGGTTTGTACTAAGGCTAATTAACACGAGACAAAGATTGTCTTTATTCTTCTCCTAAGAAGTTTATTGTTGCTGCACCTTTGAAAAATAGGCAGTAAAAATGCATTGCAGTCAGTGACTGTTCACCTAACTGTGCTGTGGCCCAACCCTCGAAACACTCTAATTGTTTTGTGCCACTTACTGGCACCTATCCCCTAGTAACCCTGATAGCTCTAGATATTTTTTTAGTTTCGATTATAAAGCTGTGTTTTCAAAGTCACTTTGTGTGAGAGCACCCTGTGCACAAGACTTCCTGAAACAAAACCTCTCCTTGCCGTCCTAGAGACACTGATCTGAACAGGCTACAGGAAAATGGGTCACTCTCACTGGAGGCAGGAGCTTTCTGAAGTTAAAATGCTACACTCCAAAAGTACATATTTTAGAAGGGCATGGCTGTGTGCTGGTTGTATTTGATTAGCCGTGCCATGTGCTTTCATAACAAAGCAAAATCTATTACAGGAATAGATTATGAAGGCACAAAGAATCTTGTCTGAAACCTGATTTTGTCCTTGTGACTGAATCACTTTGAAAACTGTCATATAGTCCAATAAAGCATCAACAACTTTTGTTTTGCTTACATATCCTCGACTCTGTGGACTCAAATGTGTGTCTGAAACTCTTGTTGTTTTTCACTCTGACTCTAGGGGAAGGAAAAGCACCATTTTCTTCACAGCCAGCCACAATGGATCGTGCAGTAAGTGATACAATCTTTAGGTCAAAACCTATAATAGAAAAATTAACATGCAACCTCTATGCCCATTTTTGTAGATTACAGGGGATGTCTTTTTAAATGTATCAATACAGTACAAAGGATATGTGTCTGTATATTTTTTATTACTTAAATTCATGATACAGACACAAGATAATAAATGAGCCTTGTACCAACTAGATTTGAATTTTTGATTATTGTTAAAGAGAATTAAACTTTTATTAAATGATATCAAGACATCATGATCATGACCAGCTGCAGCAGTATTTAAATTTAAATTTACGTCTTTATTTTAAGATTAAGTCTTATAGAAGTAAATGCAATTAGTTTGACTTCAGTTTCATTTGAGTTGTTGCAGAGTTGTCTTATGTTTTTTGTTTTGTTTTGTTTTTTCAGTTGATCGGGGAATGCTGGAACTGAAGAGGACGACAGATTATGGCAAAACCATCAAGACCGTAGCCAATAAGATCTACTCCTTTGGCCTGGGAGGACGCTTCCTCTTTGCCTCTGTAATGACAGGCGAGGTCAGTATACAGTTGCTCAAAATCAACAGGACACACAGAAACGTGATCTGGGCATTCGGAGACAAGATATTGATTGTTTAGACTTTTTGTGTTTGTGAGAAAAAGCTTTCGTCTACTCAATTTGACATACAGCATGTGGTGATGAGGTGAGATGTCACACTGTTTTATTTGGACAGTTTTTTTTTATAGTATTTGGATTGTTTTATTAGATTGCTTCATGTCTCTATGTGTGGTTTACAAGAGAAGACAAGGTTAGGTATCAGCCACGAGTAAATATGAGGAAGTATGGTATTAAACAGAAAACTTCACTTCTCAAACACATCAGAACTTGGGATCAGGTCCCTAATATACAGTACATGAGGTAATCACTCTCCTCTTTTGTTTTTCCTCCTCCCTCTCGGTCTGCAGGGCACCCTGAGGATGATCTATGTCTCAGTGGACCACGGTGATTCATGGAACATGGCCCAGCTGCCCCCTGTTGGCCATGAGCAGTTCTACTCCATCCTGTCAGCGAATGATGAGATGGTCTTCATGCACGTTGACGAGCCCGGAGGTCGGTCCACACAGACACATTACCTGTGTCCCCTTCCTATTGTATTTCAGAGAAGCGACAAATGCAAGAAATGCAAATCATGTATTTCTTTACATGTAGTGAACTTGCATCTTGTTATCTGGGCAACTTTTTTAACATCATGACCATGATTCTGCTGCTAAATTCTCTTTTCAGCATGTCTGAACCATTTATTGTTCTTTTTTAATTGTTCTTTTACAGATACAGGATATGGTACCATCTATGCATCAGATGACCGGGGCACTGTGTACTCCAAGTCATTGGAGCGCCACCTTTACACCACCACGGGGGGCGATACAGACTTCACCAACGTCACCTCCCTGCGTGGAGTTTTCATCACCAGCGTGCTGGCAGAAGGTAGCTCAGTTTATGTGCCTGTGGTTAGATAAAGGAATAGCAACACACGCCTGTGCTCAAATTCCCCTCAGAAAACACACACATGTATGACTTCTCCATTACATACCAGAGGGAGGGCGTTAGATCAATATTTAATTAGCTGGTCAATGTTAGATGTGCTGTCTGTCTGAAGCAGTTGGCTGACACTTTACTAGAGATGCCTCACATCACCACCATGTCTGCTGCTCAGAATATTTTCTTTTGGAAAATTCACTCTGTCCTTTTCTTTATCTTTTAATCTGCTACTTGTCTTACCTCCACTTCTACATAAGCACTCTGGTTGTGTTGTTGCCAGAGTCTAACACTTTGCATTGCTTACTTTATTGTAATTTTGGTGTACCTGAATTTAAAATTATTTGCGCACATTGCTTTTGGATTGGAGTACAAGCAAAAGCTTGAGACCTCATGTAAATGCTGTATCCCTATCTTGTTGTTCCAGACAACTCTGTGCAATCCGTGGTGTCATTCGATCAGGGAGGGGAATGGGTTCCCCTGCGGAAACCTGCTGACAGCGAGTGTGATGCTACAGCCAAAGACCCAGACAAGGTAAAGAGAGGAAACTGGTGTGTGTGGAGAAATAAAAACAATAGAAAGTTAACAGTTGATCAACATGTTGCTCTCTTGTAAGGCATTATGTTTTTGGGTTCTCTTAATGTGACATCTCAGGAATTTCTCTGACTCTTTGATTCAAGAGTGAACTGATTAGACTTTGCTCGTCAAAGGTCAGTGTGACCTGTGTGCCCTAGACTCTTGAATGTGAAATCTTGTGAACTGGCCTAGAGAGGATATGGTTACATATGGCACGAACATCCACTTGGACTAAAGGATAAACTGAAAAGAATCTGGTGGTAAAAGTTCAAGGTGGCTGTGACCTCACAAAACATGTTTTGGGTCATAACTCAAGAAATCATGTGTAATTATGGTAAAATTGGACATAAATTTTTGACAGGATAAAATAATTTAGTGATAATATTTTATTTTCAAAAGTTCAAAGGTCAGCTCTACTGTGACACACAGGGTTCTGCAAAAACAAATTTATTGTCATTTTTCTAGCACTACCTTAGGGAAACAAAGGGCAGATTGTGACCACATTTCACATTTGGTTGGATGCCGAATTGGTGGCACTAATCTTGGGCGTTCTTCATGAAACTTCTGTGCTGCTGGGTTGAAGATGTGTGTAAATTATCCATGTTATGGAGTTTGTAACTTCCTTGAGGCAACATCCACATTTGAAGTAATGTTTGCTATGATTACAGCTTTGTGTTTTGTCAGACTCAGCTTTATTAGCCAAGCATGTAGAAACATTAAAGGTCTTTTTCTGTTACTCCTAAAGAGCAGAACATTGACAAAAAAAACTCAAAAGAGTTTAATTAGTCAAATCAATTTTACTTACTTAGCCTGGTATCAAAAATTAAAATTTCTTCTGGTTCTGCACATTTTATAAAGCAAACAACAGCCTCTACCCTTTCATAAAGAATAATCCCCTTTTATGCTAAATGGAAGAAACATCAGGAACAGCAACGCAGGAGAAATCTCTCCAGAATAAATCTACTTTACCGTAAACATAAGTACCATGAGCTGATATCTTGCACTTCAGGTGATTGTTGAAGCTCTCTCATATGATAAAGCTCTTTAATTTGATGGGAAAAAAAAGCATTTAATACCTTTTATCAAACTCCTTTCAAGTCTCCATTTCAGCATTCAAGTCTGGACAGACATGGATGGAAACTGGACACAATTTTAGGCAACAATCATGAGGCTGTGATTCTTGTGTGGGTTTTGGGGTCACATTTTATTTCACTGTAAGATGTCTGTTGAATTGAGCTTTTAGAAATTACTTTCAGATTGCATTGCTAAAACTGCCAAACATGGTACATGTATTGTGGCAATGTTTGATATTTGTCATGCTGTTTTGTGATGGTACTTTAGACAGTAAGAAACCATGTGCTGCTTGTGTTTGTGTCTGCAGTGCAGTCTCCACATCCACGCAGCCTACAGCATTGCTATGAGGCTAAACGTCCCCGTGCTGCCTCTGAGTGAACCAAACGCTGTGGGCCTCATCTTAGCGCATGGTAATTCTCAGAGCTGAAGTTTCTTTTACAATAAAAAGGAAGTTATTTTAATCATATTCAGCTTTATTTTTGCAGTCTAACGGTCTATGTGTAACCCTCAGGGAGTGTTGGTGACGCCATTTCAGTGATGAGGCCTGATGTGTATGTGTCTGATGATGGGGGGTACACCTGGATAAAGGCTCTTGATGGACCCCATTACTACGCCATCCTGGACTCTGGAGGGCTGCTGGTTGCTGTGGAGCACAGATCCACTGAACCTGTCAACGAGATCAAGTGAGTTCCTGTTAGACGGATGACTTAGCTGAAGTTTGGGTTGAACTGTTTGCTGATGTTTGAATTGGTTGATGCGTTTATATAAATTAAATTCATTATAATGGGTACTTTTCAGTCATTTTTTATTATTATTATTTTTTTAATATTTAATTTTGGGGCTTTTGGCCTTTATTTGATAGGACAGAGTTAAAATGGGGAGATAGAGGAGGGTAGTGACATGCAGCAAAGGGTCGGAATTGAACTCACCATCAAACAAAAAAACTATGTTAAATGCTAACATTTTGTACATTTATGTATCTCCTGACAGATTTTCTACTGATGAAGGACAGTGCTGGAGAGTGTACACCTTTACCAAAGACCCCATCCACTTTACTGGACTGGCATCAGAGCCAGGAGCTCGCTCCATGAATGTCAGCATCTGGGGCTACAAAGACTCACTCTTCAGCCAGTACTGGGTCTCCATCACCATCGACTTCAGAGAGCTTCTCACCAGAGACTGTTAGTGTCATGATACTTACATACTTACATACTTGTTAAACAAAAATCGTAATTTAACATGACAATATTTTGCCATGTTTTTGTAATTCTAACAGTAACTAAATATGATGTGTGCAGGTGGGGACGGGGACTATGTGCAGTGGTTGGCCCACTCTGATGACATCAGTGACCCCAACGATGGGTGCATGCTGGGCTACAAAGAGAAGTTCCTGCGCCTCAGGAAAGACTCTGTTTGCTGGAATGGACGGGATTACCAGGTCAACACCCAGCCAACTCCATGTCCATGCACCCTAGATGACTTCATGTGGTAAGGCATTCACTGTGATGCAAATCCATGCTGTGAAGTGTGATTTTGAACCAATGTCTGCATACCAGTGGTCATAAGACTGCTAAGGCTTTGGTGGTAATGATGATTATCTGATGTAACTTGGAATACTTAATCACATGAGTTACAACATGCAGCTGTTTCATGCATATTACTGTGCAGCAACAGGAACAGTCTTGAAAATTAAAAAAGCACTGTTCTAAACAAGTAGTCAAATACAGAGGAACTTCATTTTTTTTCTTTCATGCTTGCCCACCACTCCTGGTATTTTTGCAGCGATTTTGGATACTACCGTCAGGAGAACAGCTCAGAATGTGTGACGGACCTGCAAGAAGATGATCTGGAATTCTGTCTGCATGGCAAGGAGGAACAATTGCAGACTAGTGGGTAAGGCTCCGGCTTCAACATGTCTCTGTGTGTCTCACCATTGTTGTATTAAAACTAGTTTAAGATTTATTTGCAATATTGAAGCCAGTGAATAAAAGTGTAAAACATATGTTTTAAAAGCTGATAAAGTAAAGCGAGTGAGAATTGTCCTCAGTTTGTTGGAGACAAGACATTAATGTGTGAACTAGGTCAACACTCCATGCAAACATCTAATTCTATATCCTACACTCTCAATTGTGTCTTTGGTACACAGCTATAGAAAAATCCCTGGAGATAAATGTGAGGGAGGGCAGATGCCTGTGCGTAAAGAGATAGACCTCAGTAAGAAGTGTGTGAGCGACCTGGTGAACCCACATCTTCTGGTCAGTACCTCGACATACTAAGACATTCTAATCATGCTGTTTGATAACCTGCTTCTGCATTACCATTGTTTCCTAATTAATTTACCTGCTGTTATTTTTACAGATAGAAAACCACTCCTCAAAATCTGTCCTCATTGTGGTGACGGTCATCATCATCATGCTGCTGAGCATCGCAGCGGGAGTCGTCTTCGTCAAGAAATATGTGTGTGGTGGCAGGTTAGTGTATCTTTTGAAGCACAGTTTTGTTTACAGGAGAACACGTCCTTGAATTGCTGTCCTTGATTTTTGTGCTGAATGTATTTTTCTGTGTTTTACAATATTTGTTGACCTGACAGTATTTTGAATGTGTTCCCCCAGGTTCTTGGTTCACAGGTACTCCGTGCTGCAGCAGCATGCTGAGGAAAATGCTGCAGACGGGATGGACGACCCGTTGGAGACTGTCCACACTCCAAATGGCAAGATCGAGTTTCACGACGACTCAGATGAGGTACAGTTTATCCTTTTTCCTTCCTCATACACAGGCTAAGCTATAAACATCTGTATCAGGGCTGTGCCACTGTTTTGCATTGAAACTATTAGCATGTGTATTTGCAAAGCTTACTGCTTGCTTGATGTCAAATCCATTTATAAATTTTTGAATCTGGTCAACACAAGGACCCTCTTTTATAATCCATGCTGCCCTGCTGTGCACACCTTCTGCACAGGTCTGTTTCACATTAGCGAGTAGGAGAGAACAAAACTTAATTGATCCCACAATAACAAAAAAATATATTAGCAGAAATTCTTTTTTTTGTAAACACATAATACAAACACTTGATGTGGTCTCCATAAATGTGCTTTTTAGCACTCCCTGGTGGACAAACCATGTAATGATGTTTCAAAATTGCATCAATTAGATCTTTATGACCTCTGCAGTCTCTTGCTACTTTTCAGAAGTTATCATAAAACCTCTAATAAGATAAAATGTGATGCGTCTGTTCTGACTGTCAGTCAGAATAAAGACTTGTGGGAGGAGACACCTGTGCTTTGCAGCTTGTGAAATACAACATTAATTGTTCCAGTTTAAGAGTTAATCAGTTTTTTCTTATTTTTATCAAGGCAAACTATCAACATGTTACAAGGTTATGACATTAACAAGACAACTAGTTTAGATGAGAAATCTTTTCAGGTGTGTGTGTGTGTGTGTGAGTGTGAATGTTTTTGCTCAGCTGTTCCGGCTTCATTGGTGTTTTCTTTTGTCTTCACACAGGACCTGCTTGAATAGCAGGAATAACAGGTTTCCAGTTGACTGGTTGCAGTTCCTGTTGCTCTCTTGTCTCCAGCTACTTCTTCCTTTCCCCCTCTAGTATGAACGTTGGCCTCAGCTACCAGACGAAGAGTCTGCATCAATCTGCTGTCATCTATGAAGTACAATGAATGTATGGAGGCTCGCTGGGACTAAAGTTGCAGTGGAGAAGATTAATGAAGGATGTCTTGTAGTGTTGTGCTTCAGTTTTTAATTTAATTGATTGAGCTGAATTTAATTTATTTTAGGGAACAGAGAACTGGTGCAGTCATTTGAGTTGCTGACAGAGCCGGAAGATGGGCTTTGAAGCAAATCTTGTTGTTTATATCCACCACCGTTGCATTACAGGTCCTGTCTGTTCAAGAAAAGGAAAACCCCTGGAAATACTTCTGTTGAAGACCCGTGTCCCCCTTTTCTCATACACTTGTATATAAACCAGTTTTTCTTTGCCATTTTTCGACATGGTATCAATTTTGTAGGTGTTAAACAGGTCCCTAATGGCTTCTGGTTGTTGAGTCTCACTCCCTACTTTTGATAAAGTATTTGTTGGTCAAGGAAGTGTGCCCACAGATGGCCAAGAGGATGTACATTTTTTAGGATTCTAGTCTTGTCCTCTCTGGGCAACGATTTGTGAAAATCCCCTGTTGTAGTCTGTATTTGGAATACAAGCCTGCATACTCAGTATGCCATGACACTGACATTCATACTTAAAGTAATAAGACGCAAGTGAAAACCTCCATTTGCATCAAATTTGACAGCAATAACATGTTAAAATTAAGTATCTTGTCAGTTCCGTAAATAATTGGCCCAGTGTCTCTAATGTTTCCCTCTCTGATGAATGGAGTCATTGCATGAAGCACACAATGTATCTATGTACAGGAGGGTAAAATGTGTCTGTTTCAAGACAGAATTTATTCCAACAATAATGTGTGCAGTTCTAACTGCCTAAAGCACAAAGTCCTTTGTATGTGTAGAGTTTGTAGTCTGAACCTTTTTCCTAATGATTACCATGATAAGACTGTAATAATCACTGTTGTGTCTATAAACATCTGAGCAGTTTTTGTACTAACAGACTTTTGAACTCAAGTAAAATGACAAAATTGCAGTTTGAAGACTTTAAGATTTGACAAATAATTGTAGTTTGATAGTAAATGTCTGCAGATATTTTATACGTCCGATTTAGATGACTACAACAATATAATCTGGTGACAGAAGCACAGGAGCAACGTGGAAACAATTTTGTAGATGCCGTATAGCATTATTAACACTGCAGCCAGTTAAAGGAGTGAACAGATGTGGTTGTAAAAGTCGCAACACTTTGTGTGACAGTTTTTTTAAAGTTGGTATTTGCACCTGAGGAGGAGTGAGGTCTCTTGAGCAACAGGGTTATTCATGTAAATTTTTCATCTGTGTCCTCTACAGTAAACTGCTGTTATTCTTTCTAATCATCCTGATACTACTGGCATTTTAAAGCTAGACTGGATTGGCCTCTTTGATGATCTTAACTTTATATCACTTCTCACACTTCACATCTTACAGGGTGATTTTTTTTCTTCTTTAAAATAATTATTGCACAATTATTTCTCTGTTTGTGTTCAATGTGTTTCTTTCATACAGGTTTTATTTATTTGTGACTAGCAGGTTCAGAGTGCAGTAAATCGGATGTGGTTATACAAGTGCCTGGTGTGAGGGTCTGATGAAAGACCCTCTCAGTGTGTGGCCAGCATCTATTTACTGGTTATTATTTCTATCGTGCAACCAGTTTCATTCAGAAAGTCAGTGACACCTCTGAGTTGCAGTTGTGGCCTAAGATGAGTCCTCGAGAAGTGAAACAGTTACAAGCCCTCATTGAACTGCATGTTAACTTTGAGTAATATTTAATTCTACAGATCTTTGTGAAGAAAATAGCCTACAATAACGTGGTTATTCTCTCTTTTATGACTTGGCATGAGACAGAAGTCTGGCTATGATACTTTGACAAGAGAGTCAACTCAATTAAAAAAAATTAGGTTGAATACAGGGATTTTATGTCGCTGCTTTACACTGGGAGACACTTGTTGAGTTCTTAATATTTTAATGGTTTATTGCATCAAGTAAAAGCAACACATTTTTCTGACAGTTTAAACCTGCTGTATAAATGAATAAGTCATTGTGATGGTTCTGTAAATATACAGAGTTACATCTTTGTATCTGCGGTTTCTCTCTTCTGTATATTTGAGGCAGTTTTCTTTGGGTTTGCCAATAAATTCATATGATCCTATATTTGTGTCACATGACTTTTATTTCATAACAACAGCTATACTTAAAACATGAGTAGAGAATATGGAGCCCTGAGCAAAAATAAAACCAGAAATGCGAGGTGGGGCAAACTTAGAAAAAAAATTAATACAGAAACTTTATTTTGCTTGTTTGGCCTGCACAGTAGAGATCTGTACAGAAAGACACCACACAGATTTCCATTAAGTGTAAGAGTAGCTGACAGCACAGGAAGTCCTCAGATTCTATACAAAAACTTGCCATCTGCATCAAAGAAGTCTTTTCCAACTTGCACCACCGGTGAGGGCTTTTCCATTTCCATAAACTCCTCCAGTTCTTCCTCTGACAGAAGCCACCCGTCCCAGTCTTCCTCATCTTCTTTGGTCTCTTCTAAAGGGTTTATTGTGGTGTTTTTGTCCTCTTCTGTTGATATTGTCACTGCTTTGCTAAAACCAGCCTGAAGCTGGGTGGGCAAAACATTCACAGGGGCAGGAAGCTTAGCCAGGGATCCTGAGCCTCCACCTTGCAGCATCAAAGCCTGGTCCACCACAGGCACCATTGGACCGCCTTTACTTCCAGGTGGGAGGGCAGCTGGTGTGCGATTTTCAGGCAGCTTCAGTCTGTCCTGCTCTGTCCCAGCACCTGAAGGGAGCACCTGCTGACGGAGTTCGGCCATTACTTTAGCATCCTGCTTGGCTTTCCTTTCAGGACCAGGGACAAACTTGCTCCTGAGGACTCTGAGGATGACATCTGGGGTGACTGAGAAGCCCTCAGCCAGGCGCTCGACTGTCCACTCATCTGGTCCTTCTTGCTTTAGATATCTGAAAATTAAACAAGATTTCATTTTAAGCTTCTTTTCTTTTTCTTTTTTTTTTTTTTTAACAATGACTTTGAGGACAGAAAAGTTATTTCCTGGATGAAATAACAAAGGTCCTCACCGGATCTGCTCAATAGCATCCCAGGTCAGCTTCCTCTGTGGAGCCCCTGATGGAGTCATCTGCCTTCTCAGTATGTGATACTTCACAGTCCTCTGCCTTTTTCTCCCCTCCCTGAAAAACATGGGGGCTGGCTTAATTCTTCAAAGATTTTTAAAAAGCATACCTAAAGCATTGAAAATTAATTAGTTTTTAAACTAATATGTGATTAGTCGCGCTGACACTTACTCAACTAAGGCCTGGAGCTTGTCTTCTACATCATCCAGTTCAGATTCTTCATCAAACGTCTCATCACTGTATCGTGAAGCTCTTTTTGATACCGTGTCTCTGTGCACAAGGCTCTGTCCCATCCATGCCTTGTTGGTACCTCTACTCGCAAATCGACAGCCTGCAGTGGACGCTGTGGGAATCACAGATGCGGCACAAAGCCTGGAGAAGAGGGAGAGGACCTGGAGAGATCGGGCCATGCTCCCAGACAGTTGATCTCCCTTTATGATGTAAAAACCAAAGTCATTAGCTTGCTTTGCTAAAGAGGGCTGTCGGTCACAAGTTAACCGACACTGACACAAGTCTAGCGGTTGTCCGCTTTTTCCAAATAAGGACCCTCGTTCACCAAAAACCTTACAGTAGCATCAAACGTCTCCAAATCATGGATGTGTCAAGGAGAACTGGATACAAAGTCGGAGGCGGAGCTCTGTTCTTTCCTCTGAATGTTGCTCGGTGGCGAATGAACATGAATGTATTATGAGAACTAAATCAACTACAACACAGAGGGTCTTAAAGTACAGCCATGCGCATGAAATAAACAGTGCGCAGCTTCCGGGCCCGACTAAATCCATACTGCGCATGTTCCGGGCCGAGATTGAGATTGCGCAGTAGCCATTTATTAAATCCCAGCTTGACGTCGCTCGGGCTCTCCCGTACGTGCTCGTCAATTTCCGTGGTCATAGACGCGCGTTCACGACCTCGCCTTACCCTATAGTCGCTGCAATATTGCGGCAAACTTTGGGCAGGCTGACTATGAGGAACTACCTTTTTTGCCGCCAAACAACTTCCTGCTTCCAATCGTCCATCACTCATTTTCAGAAGAAAATATCCCACCAGCCCTTCATTCTCGACCAAATAACCTGAGGACCTCTGCAATCCCGTCACAAAAAAGACTTTACCCCAATTTTGAAGAGGAATGTTCACATGAAAACTCTTTCTTCCAGCTAAGGCAAAGGTGCTCTGGGTGGATAGATTGAGATTTTGTCTGGAACTAACACTACTGACGTATGTTTTTAATCTTAAAATAAAAGATATTAAATGCTAATAATTAGAGGTATTTAAGACATTACAAAAGCTATCGCGCTGTAAGCAACTAACAGGATACTGGTGTTAGGGTCCTGCATGATTAACGCTACACAAATTTGAACAAATTTGCTAATTTATTT
Source organism: Acanthurus tennentii (assembly GCA_029783805.1). Taxonomy (NCBI): domain Eukaryota; kingdom Metazoa; phylum Chordata; class Actinopteri; order Acanthuriformes; family Acanthuridae; genus Acanthurus; species Acanthurus tennentii. The sequence goes on along the minus strand of JAPZDZ010000002.1, from coordinate 8,495,434 downwards.
CACACCAGAGATTAAGTTTACAGGTTAAGTTGACAGGTCTCAGAATCAAAAGGTCTTTTGGTTCCTTTTGTGCACATATAAAAAAAATACCAAAGATTTGACACCAGATTTTCTTTTAATGTACTTTTCTAACAAAGTTCTGTGCTGTATGCTTCATGTTCATAATCTTCAGCGTGTACCAATGGCCAGAAACGTATGTACAGGCAAAACCTCTCCTCTTAACCAGCCTCTTGAAATCCCTGCTTGGAGAACTGTCCCTCCACTGACGTAGAACCAGTCTCTGCGCCTGAGAGTCCATCCTCAGCCAGAGTCACTGAACAGCCTGGAAGAACCAGGAAGGCGTCAGTCATTACTAACCTAAAGAACCTCAAGAAGAAACTCCAAAAGAAGAGAAGCTCGTCACAACAGTGTATGTACGCAGATATTAATGTGATGGTGACTAACAAAAGTGGAAACATCAAGAGTGACAACCAGGTAATCACAGGAGAGCAGACCCTAAATGGTCCACTATTTTCCTACACAAGCACTGATGTGAAAGAGGCTCACTGAGGGGTACCTCAGGAGTATCTTCAGCCTCCCATTTTTGCCCCAGGCTACTGATACACAAGTGATTTTTGAATGACTGAAACAAGTGAATTGATAGTGGAGTGTGAATACATCCAACCTCAAGTGGGTGCTACAACAAAAGTAGCATACAAAGGAAAAAGAGTGACAGTCTGCACAATAAAAATGTAAACTTAACAAAATTTCTATTAATAATGATCTGTTTCAACCAAATAGTGGCTCACATCAAAAATGTCTTGAAGATCAAAAAGCTGCAAAAATCATTAAGGCAATGATTAAACACCGTTGAACAGGCACTTCTGCTAAATATAATGTTACATTAGCCTTTAGAAAAGCCTCACCTAAAGACTGACAATAATCATGACAGCACAGATGAAATGTAACAGCATCTGTATATCTTACTGATTAATACATTGCTACTCATTTGTTTAACTAAGCCGAAAACCAAAACCTTAAAACAATTTGCCATTTTGGGGAGTTTAATGTGCTGTTGTACAGTGAAGAAAAGCAGTAAAGTCTGAAGTCTCTAGCTGTGTCCTCATTGTCAGTCTTTGTGCTGAGATAAGGTAACAGGCCACTAACAGAAGCTCCATGTTTACCTAAATTCTCTCAGCAAATATCACCAAAAGCGTTAAGCTATTCCTTTAAAATCTTAGGTCTTGCAGGGCAAACCACGTCTTCCTTTCCTTTTCGCCACTACATCAATGCCCGAATTCTTATACATATGCATATGTGTGTATGTATATGCGTGTAACAGACGCCATACTTGCAATACCACGGTTTGGCCGACATGCCTTTTTTATTTCACAGTCCATCTCGCTTTGCTGGGGGTTTTCTTCCATCCATTCAAACTCGTGGACGTATTTCCGCAAACATCCTTCTCACAACATGAAGACGGAACGGTACTGCCACCTACCGGTATGGGTGTGCAGTGTTTCAGTTGACTTAACGTAAACAGGTGAGGTTAATTTGTCATTAAAAAAAGGGTAGCGAGTGTCATCCATCGCAAGATTAAAATGCCGACTTGCTTAATAACAGTTCAAATAATAGGGCAAAATACATCGATAAAAACAAAAAATTCATCCCAAGGGAACTGTCAAAGGGGACAGAAAATAAAGCTAAATGGCGGCATCTGGCGGGCGTCACGGACTCCAAACCCTGCTTCGTCCCCGTATTCATTTGCCACGCAGCTGCGCACCTCCTCCCAGGCGCCGTTGTTTCATTTGCGCCATTTTGTTCGCTCACTTTGTTGATTGGGCTTTAGCGAGCTGTACTAGAGCCAATCAGAGGGAAACCGGACAGCGAAGATACGGTAAGGGAGACCCGATTGAAGGCATTGGTAGTTGTCAGCACGGATTGGTTTGCTATGGACCAACCAAATTACTAACCCTGCTATATGCAAAAAATCGAATGTCAGTTTGATTTCGACCGCTGCGTCCCGGGCTGGTTAGGCTACGACTAATTTCTTGTTCTCAGTGTTGGCTCCTGTGTGGAAACATGATCTCTAGTGGTCGACAAGCCTTAGCTGCGTTAGCTAACGTTAGTTAGCCAAAATATCGACTCTCAAACAAAGGGATGGTCGATAATACCAACTCATTATTTAACAATTCCAAACATATAGCATCGTCTTACGTGATACCAAGCCGGGACCCACACGCAGACGACCATATCTATGTAACGATACATGTTAACCAGCGGTCGTTTTGTGTTTTCTGGCAGAACTTAAACGTTAACGTACCACGCTTTTCAGCTAGCTAGCCATGTAACTGATGCTAGCGTTGTTAGCTCCCACCTAAACACCCTGTTACAGCTAGGTAGCAGCTGACCTATATAACCCAGTGTGGGTCACATAATAATTATAAACAGAATATTTGACAGCATGAACTAAATTAGCTGGATTAGCTTGATCAGTTAAAAGAAAGGGGTCGTCAATGTTTAACCATGAATGTAATATCTAACGACAATGAGTTGGCAATGCTTATGTATTAAAACGGTTAGAAAGACCAGTAATCTTGTTTTTTTGGTTGACAAGAAGCTTGAAAGCCGCATCTGAAATGCACCCATAAGAACTGCAAATCAAACGTTAGTTATAATAGCCCACTTACTTGACGTGTCTGTCTTTTGTCCATAGAGAGACCCCTGACAATAACAAGCTATGGAGCAGTACACCACTGCCACCACTACTACTGGGGAACAGATAGTTGTGCAGACGGCCAATGGTCAGATTCAACAGCAGGTGAGCTCAGAATTTATGTTTGTGTGTGATCTTCAAAAGGAAGAGATTGCCTTTTGATCAACAGTTAAACCCTTTTCTGTAAGGTCACAGTTCACAGGTACCTGGAGTTAAAATGTTCCAGATCCAGTCTGTTATCCTGAAAATTATATGTCTGAGCCTGTATTGTCCTGCCTTGCCTGCAGACACAGGGCACAGTGACGGCTGTGCAGCTGCAAACAGAGGCGCCAGTGGTGACGGCCTCAGGCCAGCAGGTGCAGACACTCCAGGTAGTGGTGTCACCGCCGCCCTGTGTCAGTGTCACGACAGTGTTTCAGCATACAAGTTTGCATGCTAAGGCTGTTTTTCATGGCATCTCTGTGCTGTTTGGTTCATCCTCTCTCCCCAGCATGTCCAAAGCTGCCTGAACTGCATGTTCCTCAGCACAGTGTGTTGTATGTAGAGCTAGGTGGTTCCGACTTGTGCTCTCATGATTGTCAAAAGACTGCTTGTGAGAGTTTGGGGTGGGTGATATGGACCAAAACGTATATCATTTTTAGGCTGAACAGCAATACACAAAATATACTTGTTTTTACTTCAAAGTGGGCTCAATAATCAGTTGTAAGTAAAAGCCAGAAAATAGATTTCTATGCATTTCAATGAGACATACTGTGATTGAAATAAAATGCATAGATGGGGTCAACTTTTCTATCCTGTTTATTGAGCCAGGTGATATGGACAAAACTAAATGTCACAATAATAATAAAAAAAATAGCTCTGTCGATATTGCAAGAATATTGTGGGGATGAGCATGCTTTTGCTATTAAAAAGCATGGATCCATAATTCTGACAAGCTGCTACTTCTAATCATCTAGCTATATTTTTCATATCTTGTTGAAAATGTCCTGTGACATTTTTTTCAATGGTACAACCGCTGCAACGAGCTTTTAGCCATTCATTGTGGTCATTTACTTGAATATGGATTCAAGTTGGCCCATTGGTACTTTTCAAATTGCAAGTGTGAATGCAAATAAGGTTGATGACACAATTGTGTCCTATCTATCTTATCATGTGCTGTTAAGCAAATCAAGTTGAAATGAACTTTATGTAACCTCTTGCTTCAACAGCACAATTTTAGTTAGTACAAACCAGTTAATACAGAAGTTTTGCATTTTGCCACTGTAGCCTTACTTCATGGCAAAATAGTTAAGAACATGCTGTATATGGGCCACAGTTGGGATCCACAATGGAATGAGATGGTTACATTTTTGTACATCCCAAAACAGAATCACATCAAGTCATCAAATACTTCTGACCATGATGTGGTATCCTGGATGTTTCTGTTTTGACATTATTTGCTTGCAGTCCTGTGTGTCCTGTGTAAGTAATGGGGAGTAAATACTTGCAGTGCTCCCATAACAGCTTTGTGTATTTCTCTTAAGGTCCAGGGGCAGCCTCTGATGGTACAAGTGAGTGGCGGGCAGCTCATCACATCATCAGGGCAACCCATAATGGTGCAGGCCATGTCGGGGGGTCAGGGACAAACCATAATGCAGGTCCCTGTATCTGGAGCCCAGGGACTACAGCAGGTAGAGGATGAGTTTCAGTTAAAAGATTATGATCTATATTCAAATTATACCACATTATCCTGTACTAGGACATAGTGTTCTCTGAGAAAAACTATTGATAGAAGTGAAGGCAGGGTTTAATATTGTAGTAAAATAAGGGCCCTGTGACAGTACTTTCATTTAATCATCCTGAGTTGGCATTGCATTAATTCTTTTAAGTAGATCTCATTTAAATGTATTATATGTCAAAAATCTGCAGTTGAATGCCAAAAAACAACTTTGCCTTTGTGATCTATTTGGTTGAGTTATGTACATGTTTCTAACAATGTTTAAACACAGGGAAACACAAAAATTTTATTCAAGGTAATGGTGCCTTTTTTGTTGTGGGCCATAACTTCCAGGGAACTGACTGAATGTAGCAAAAATAAAACTGGACATCATCTGTGAACAATTCATTTTAGGTCTGTTTAAGTGTGCTATATTTTACATTTTAACACCACTTAGACTGCATTTCTTATATAGAGGTCAAATTAGTACTGTGCGCTGTATGTATATAATTTATGTCTAGTTTAAACCATTCTTTGGAAGAACAAGAATGTATAGAAGATGAATCTTTGGCAGAAAGATATGAAACCACTTCCATATTGGGAGTTGAACGTTGACTGCCTTTGTGAAAACCAGGAATCTTAACTGCTGGAACCATATGATACTTTTACGATATCACCACTGTACTTTACATTTCACCCATCAGTTAAGTCTGGATCACTGGTGTTAGAGGTCATGCGCTGAATTCAATCTAAATGAAAAGTGAACTGAGGCCAATCTGTTTACTGTGGTTTGTGTCCATGTGTAGATCCAGCTGGTGCAGCCTGGTCAGATCCAGCTGCAGGGCGGTCAGACTCTCCAGCTCCAGGGCCAGCAGGGTCAGCCACAGCAGATTATCATCCAGCAGCCCCAGACAGCCATCACAGCTGGACAGAACCAGGTGTCTAATCCTGACTATCTGAGTAAAAAATCATTTTAATCAAATTATCATTGAAATGATTGCTGAGTGTTATTTCTACTTACTTGTGATGCAGGGGCAGCAGATCAGTGTGCAGGGCCAACAGGTGGCACAGACAGCCGACGGGCAGACCATCGTCTACCAGCCTGTCAATGCAGATGGTACCGTCCTGCAGCAGGGTAAATTCCATTTTCTCCTACCTCTTGTGTTTTCCTTTTACTTTGCCGACTTCGTAAACAGGAACACTGTTGAGTTGTCTTTTTGAATAAGAACTGTGATGATAATCTGTTTGCAGGAATGATCACAATTCCAGCTGCCAGCTTGGCAGGTGCCCAGATTGTGCAGGCAGGGGGTGCCAACACCAACACTACCAACAGCGGCCAAGGCACTGTGACCGTCACCCTGCCCGTCTCTGGTAACATGGTCAATGCAGGTGGAATGGTCATGGTAAGACCCTGTGCAGAGGTACCCAATATCTTATTTCCTTATTTCTTTCAAATCTAGACTCACACAAGGGTGTGCGGTGTGGTGGGAGTCAGAGAATTTTAATGAAGTTAATCTTTTTTTGGGTAATCAAAAGTCAAAAGACCATAACAATGTGGTGTAATTGCTCAGAGTGTTAATTTGTCTGGTTTTGTTGATAAGTCTAATTTTTTTTTTTTAAAATTGTCCACAACTTAATTTTATTTTAAATGCTACTGAAATGCTTTGCACCTTGCATGGTTCATTATGAACATTTAACATTGTCCTGTACTTTGAATCTGTACATTAATAAAATAACGATAATTTACTCACTAGCTAATCCTGCGCAGGCCTTGTAATCATGTTATAATTTTTTTATAGTGGAATCATTGTGTTATGATTTGAATAACGAATGATTTGGTCGCACTCTGGTCTGAATTGGTACATTTTATTAACAAACTGAAAAAATGAACTGTATAGCATCCTCAGCAACAATATTTGTAAATTCTAGTGTCATTCTAATTTTAGGTCAGTCTAAGAGCCATGCTGTAAATACCAGTAAACATTAGTATAATTATTTAAGATCCTTTATACCCACTGTCCACCCAAACAGGTGTATTCACTTATTTTGCCTGAATAGAAATCTTCCCAGAGCTTTAGGTGTGTTCACAAGTTCTGTTTGATTAAATCTCCTTCATCTCCTTTAGGGCTGGAAAACTTAAAACTTTGTGATCCTTAATTTAGGTTATTGGTGATCTTTTGCACTTCCCAGCAGAACTCCACCCAGCCTGGTGGAGAGGTCTTTGTAGATAGAATGACTAAGAACATTTGTGTGGGTGCACGGGGCCTTTAAAAGTCAAGCTTAAATGTAAAAACTGCATCATGATATAATGCTATTTGTCAGTACTGAATAACATTCTAAAAGTTGATGTTACACCGATTTCTCTTCTTGTGTTGTTACTGCTTGTTTGTGTCGGTTTGCTGATATACACACATGGTTTCCATACCTGAGGGCCTAAGAAGTGTGTCCCTGTTTGTGTTTCTCTCTCTACAGATGGTGCCGGGAGGTGGTGCAGTTCCTGCTATGCAGCGTATTCCCTTGCCAGGGGCTGAGATGCTAGAGGAGGAACCTCTGTATGTCAACGCCAAACAGTACCATCGCATCCTGAAGAGAAGACAGGCCCGAGCAAAGCTGGAGGCTGAGGGCAAGATTCCCAAAGAAAGGAGGGTAAGCCCTGTTCCCAACCCCTCTATATTATAAGGATTTGTGGGTGAAAATATTCAAATATATAAATATAGTAGAAATAGTAAAAATTAGTAATAAAGTAAAAATTCCCATCTAACCATGTAGTTTCTGGGAAGGATATCTCAAAACCTTGTCAAGTACCTGCAAAGTTAGTGGTTTAAGTGCCCTTTAAGTTTAAGTGCACATAGGTGGCACAATATGTTCACAATGCTGAACTGATGATCTCTTGAACACGATCTTATACATCTTTATCCATACTTTTTCTGGCAGAAATACCTCCACGAGTCTCGCCACCGTCATGCAATGCAGCGCAAGCGAGGAGACGGAGGACGGTTCTTTTCACCCAAGGACAAGGATGACATGTCTCTGTCCCTGGCACAGGTAAGGAGCTGTGTGTAGAAAAACTTGTAATAAGTCGACATCTAAACTTTAAAGACCGCCTGGCTGTCTGTCAAAGATTAATTTAATTTAGAGTTTGTGTAGGAATTAGCTAACAGTTAAGGACTGAGGTGAAACTCCTCATAATAGACTTTGATGAACTTCTGTCCTTCTGCACAACAGCAGGATGCAGCCCAGGCAGCAGATGAGACGGTGGCTCAGATGATCCGAGTCTCTTAGCACTGTAGCTGACTTCATCACTTCTGCTGGTAAACTTTACCCTGCCTGAGACTCCTCATCCCAGCTCACCCCTCTGCCTTCTATCTATCCCTGCTGCCCCACCTTTTACACCAGACCACAGCACTGCCAGTGGGTTTTTTGTGTTATCTCTCCACCCCTACACTGGTCTTCCAGGGAGCTGGACATGTGGCCTGTTGACTACTCTGGTCTTCTCTAAAAATAGAGGATGCTTCCCTGTATAGCTTAACTGGTCAGTAAGTTAGGACCAGCTTTTTATTTTCATTACCATTTGGACAATAAGGCAACATTAAGTTATGGGTAACCAGGGGTAGTCACAGAGGAAATGACAGCTGTGAAGCCATACACTGTCACACCCTGGCCTGTTAAAAAGATGATAATTTGTTACTTGTGGATATTTGTTGCTTAAGATAGATTTGTAAATGGTACAGATTTTTATTTTCAGAGACACTCATAAGGTGTTGATGCTCTACTTGTGCCCCGTATATTTGATGATGCTTTGTATTTTGACATTTCTTATGTTCAACACGTGCTATGGGGGATGGACTCAGCGTCGCATGCCCATTCTGCATCCACTGAGCAAGAATGAAGTGTGATACAAATGTGAAGATATTGTACAGAAATTCTTTTCTTCTCTGGAGTGTTTCAGATGTACGTACTTATTTGCCTAATTCTGTGGATGCATTTTATAAAATTTCATGGTTAGACATAGTGTTTGTAAGAAAAAAAATGACTTGATGTTGCATCATATATCATATTTTATCCATGTAATTACTTCATTGGTGAGTCCACCTAAGTGTTTTGTTTTTTTCATTGTAGATAATAGTTTTTTTACCCATCAGATGCAGTTCTGCATTTTTTTTTTAATAAAAAAAAAGGTTGGACATAAAATTCATGAAATCTGTGTCAGTTAAATTTTATTAAGTGACTCAAGGTTATATGTGATTATTTTACACCCATTTTTGATTGGCTCATCCTGTCACGTTTTCATCATTCATTCAAGAGTTGTATTCATTTCCCATTCTGTCAAAGATTAATGGGGGTTGTAGTTATTGAATATTTTATATGCTTTTGTGTAGTAAAATCTATAACCATGCCTCACATTATATATATTTAACATACTTTGAATGTAAAATGTTAACTGCAAAATATGTAGTAACTGTAGGCTTATACCTGTAAAAAATGTTATGGAGTCAAAAGAACAATAATTACCCCTGAAAAGTAGTGGAACAGAAGTATGAAGTAGCATGAAAGAAAATAATTTAGTCATGCAGAAGTAATTTTTAAAAATTCAGCCTATACTGGAGTAAATATAACTGTTACTGGTAATGTTACAATTCAATTATACTTTATTATCCATGTAAATGATTCTGAAGAATTACATTTAAATCAGTTATTTAACTAATATTTTAATAATTTTGTTAAGTGTCTTATGACAATGAAACACACTCTATTTAAATTCTGCGAGGATATGGGATGAAATAGTCATGATTCTTTGCCCCTGAGTTTGACCTCTCAGGTTGAACACTGTCCCATGTAAGCTCTGCCAACCGCAGGCTGTAGATTACGGACGTTGGAGCAAGGGCCAGCCAATCATATCGGAGGAGGCGGGACCTGTACTCAGCATCCTGGGCGGGTAAACTCAGGTTTACACAGTTGAACAGCCGTCAAAACAAAACCGTTTTGAAAACAGCAACAGTGAAATTAATGTAATTAAAACCATTGTAACGCCATCTTTAATATGAGCATCAAGCTTCATTTGGCACTTTCCTGTAGTTCCTCTGCACCGGCGCTGACTGGCTGATCGCCGCCTACACACTGCCCACTGGCTCAGGTGACAGCCTCAACCAAACGCCCCCTCCTCACAGAAATGTTGTCTGTGGATGACAGCAGACCCGGCGGACCCGCTCTTTTAGAAAGTAGTGAAGCTAGAAAACAGACTAATCTCTCTTGAAGCACGCTACTTATCGCCAAAGCCCTTTTAGAAGTGCTTTAGCGTCGTTTCAGTCATTTTAAGCCGCGAAGCTTAACGAAGAGAGCAAGAAGGCGACAGACGGAGCTAGCTAACGTCAGTCAGGACTCAATTCAGAACCGGCTTTTTCTTCCTCCGGTAACGGTGTCGATATCACCTGGATGCAATGACCGACACGGTGGTAGACAGCAAGGCGGACGTTAAACAAGCCACGAAATATGTCAAAGAGACCGAAAACGTTGCGGAAAAATATTCAGCGATGACTGTGAGCAAAAACAGCAGTGATGTGAATATGAATGTCGGGGAAATGCCTTCCGCAGCGTTCACCGCAGTCCCCACTCTGAAATCTGTCAAGAAGGTAAGAAATATGATGCTCGCCATCAGTCTCTGCCATTGGGCAAAGAGGCTGCTGTAGGCAGGCATCCGTAAGGAGGATACATCCACATTGGTGTCCTACGCAGGGTACTGCAGTGAAGTACGACTGGACAGCAAGGGCAGGCTTTGTAGTTTGTTGATTTGTCGTGTATTCATAAGGCACCATCTGCATTTTCAGCCCTAAGTTTACAGAAGAGAGAGAAAGGGAGTTTAGATTTATTGATGGATGAGATGCTGCAGCGTCATACATTAAACCTGCTGTATGTTACAGCCATCCCAGTGAGGGATCTCTCCTTGAAAATTAATATTTACCTCTTAAAAATAGTCACATTCAACTAAGGAATCTTGGGAAGTTTAGGCCACAAAGAGAAGCTTTGCTTCACTGTCTCACATGTCTAATCATAGCTTTAGCTATGTTATTACTGAGGTAGCAACATATAATTTCAAGGCTGGGTTATTGTTAAAATCTCTCCTCCTGTTTATTTATATCACAGTGTCTACATCATACCAATGTTCTGTAGCCAGGAAGCAACTAAAAGCCAAGTTTAGCTCTTAAACCTGTGATTCAAAACCACTGCAAAGTGGAAATACATGACCTCTGCAAAGTGGAAATACCTGAGCGTAGACACAGGGTCTGCACAACAGGCATTAGGTAGCCTATTAAATGAGGTGTTGGCTTTGTCCTCTGAGGAATTTCAATCCATCATGAATTGTGGCCACAGAGCTTAAGGTGTTAATTAATTTGCACCAATTAATCAGTGATGAACTCATCCTTGTGTTTGTGATATCAATCTTGAATTTTATGCAGGTCTGTGTGTGTGTGTGAGGGGGCATCATCACTGTTGGTAACAATAACCGCATGAAAAAAAAGTACAGTGTGCACCTGTGAAAAAGGCCTTGAGTTTTTTGCTGTTACATGACAATACAGAAAAATCCTCAGAATGAAAGACTCCCTCGAGGTGGCTGCTCTTATCATTACCGATCCACTGTTGTGCGTAGCAGCAGGCAGCAGACAGCAAGCAGTAGAGAAACACAGAATTGCTTCTTTTCATCTTTTATTTTTACTGGTTTTGTGTCACAGCAGAGGTGACAATATTGTCTGGGACTCTTGATACCACGGTATTTCTAGTTTGTTGGGTGACCTCAAACTTGTGACTGCTATTTACTGGTGTATATGTTGTCATACTTTTAAGAGCTAGTGTTTGATCTAGCAGAGTGATTGATGTTATGACCCAAAGTACTGGTAAATATACTGCCTATACAGCAGATGACTTCTTATATCCTTTTGTAATATAATTTTAATGTATTGCACTTGTGGTTTTTGTTATGAAATAGGTATCATTCTTTATTCAATGAGAATGATTAAAATGCATTGTCATCTTGACACCAACTACTAAAAAAATGCCAGCATCAGTTGGGTTGTAAATGAAAAATTATATAATGACGCCGTGTTTGACTGCTATTCTGGCACTGACTGTTGAACTTCATGTCATTTTAAAATCTTACAAGTAGGACTTGTTGCTACACATCTTAATGCTGTTTATATCATTATGGTTATGAAACATTGCACTTCACTTGGTATGTTTGTGGCTTTTAATTCGTATGCTGCCTCTTGGCTTCCCCAGATTAACACAATGTTCACATTTGCACCCAGCACAGGAAAACTGCAGTAGTAGAGAAGAATACTAATCAACACAAACAGACCAGGACTATGGGTGGTTTGAACCCTCTTGACTGAATATTTACTAAGGAATGATTATTTATGGGCAGATTATAGATACGGTAAAGAACATATGCAAAGATGTTTATCTGTATGGTCCCTGTTAAAAAAATAACAAAAGAGTAAATACAGTCTTAAAAACCACCATTGATTCATAACATCTCTGACTGTCTTACAAAAGACAAAATGTTAGCTTCACCAAACTGGCTTTTTCTAGTGGGCTAATACTTTGTAACGTAATGTAGAGTGTACTTTAAGTGTTACTCAGTGAGGAGTGTGGGTCCTTGACAGTGTGTGCTGCCTTTGTAGCTGCCATGGTGCACCACAAGATTGTAACATAGTTTGAATCTTTTGCACTACTGAGTCAACAAGAGGAAGACAAAATAATAAAAATAAGAAAAAACCTTTTTCCCAGCAGCAGGACTCACAGGCTTCAGATATTCGCTCAGACCCCCTGTCTGACAAGGCAATAACGTGTGGACCGCGAGTCGCCTCAGGGAGCCTGATTCAAAACATATTGGATGGTAGGAATGTTCACCTCTCTCATGAAAACAAAGCAGTGTGTTATGAATAAATGTGAGAGCCCCGTGTCAAGCTGAGCAACCTGTTTGTATGGAAAAAATGAATGAGTAAAACAAGTAGTGCAAATGTAAAAGAAGACCTATAGCTACATCAGACCAGATCACAAAACAACAGAGTAGATTTGGGTGTCTGTGGAACTGAGGCTGGCGCACTGTCACATAATCAACTGAGAGGCACACGAACAAAAAGAAATCAATGTTACAAATTGAAATGAAATGAATGTGAGTGTGTATGTGTGTGTTAGAGAGCGTGTGGGTGGGTGAGTCAAAGCACACCACTACTCTGCCTCCACTCTCTCAGTCCATCCAGCAGTTACACAACACGCCCCCCCTGGGAATGGGACTCACTCGCTGTGATTTTGCTCATGCATCATCATTTCTGTCTCATCCCTGTGGGCTGTTTTACAGAGATCCTCCAAAGTGTTCATACCTTATTTTCACTATCTCATCTTATTTGTCTGCCAGTATTATAACAGAGTTTCATCAAGGTCAAACACAGATTTTTTTTTCTCCCCTGGCAAGTTTAAATTAAGGTGTTAAAACATACAGGGCAGTAAATTACTACTACACTCTCCGATCTTGTGTTAAAAACTAAAACTAACCCAGAAGCAGAGTTAATTAAAAATGCTAAATAAAAGCGTTCGCAGCATGTGAAGGATTTAAAAATGTGTGACTTTGGTGACCCCCAGTGGAAGGACTGGACCTTGAGACACTAAAAATGAATGAGCTGATAGCACGCATGGACTGCACCATTTTTTACCTGGAGTGTTACAGTTTCCTACAGACACAAACTTATTAGCATCTGACTAATTTGAAAGATACTATTATTATCTAATGTGGCACAGTGAGGCTCTATATTTAAAAACAACAATAATAACAGTTTCTTCCTTGTTTTTATGAAACTCAGGCTGGCACAGGCCACACAAGCAAAACACTGTGTTTGTACCATAGTATGACCAGTATTAACATCAAGGGAAAAGTCACCATAAGCTGAGAAATATAACACGTCCATACTGACAAGTTTCGTCATTTTTCAGCTGTTTTCAGTTGTGCCTTTGGTTTTTAGGAAAGATCTCTCTGTGTTTACCACAGTGTATCTACTGCGCATTATGGCTTCTAAATTACTTGCTTTCTCATTTTACAATTTTGAGCACATAATGATGTTGTTATTGTAGATGCTAGGTTTAGATTCCCATGTAATTTGTTTTTTGTTTATGAAATTTGCTTATGTGTTTCGTTCATATATATTGTCATTGAAGATTGAGGGATATGGTGACAAGTACCAGTTATAGCTTCTGCTAAAGGTCACATAGTTCTGGAGGAAGGATTAGCACGCTGTATGTTTTTTTCACAACACTGTGTAATCTGTCATGCATGTGTTGATCTAAACAGGCGCCTTTACAGGCAAAGGAAGTAAAGTAAAATGATTTGTTGCCTGAGGAACTTGTTTGACTTGAGACTGTTTTGTCAATTCATCATTTGTATTCAGTTATATCTTCACATCAAATACTAAAGGCCTTTCTTCTTTGACTTGTTAAACGTGACCACAATGTCAAGTCAGTATACAAAGATCTGTGTGGATCAGACTGGAAGTCAGTTAGATGGCGCCGTAGAGCACTAGTGGTGTCTGGCTAAGTAGTTAGTGTTGCCTTTTGCCAGGCCTCCATTGAACCCTTCACACTGCTGGCAGTCACACCACAGCTTAAGTCTTTGACCTGGCCTGCTATCTTGGAGAGAAAGAGTATTTTTAGTCGTAGGATGGGACTTGATGGGCCGCTTATTGATGCAGCAGAAGGCTAATGGAAACAGGGTTTAATTCCTCCTGTCAATCCCCTTTTATTTAGTTGTCCAGATCAGGAGCCTGAGAGTAAAAGCTGCAGCAAATGTGTTTTTTATCTGTGTGAGTTTCTTGTTTGTGCATGTGCCACATCTCTGAGTTGGGCAACTTGTTCATGTCTTAGCTTTCTCTCAGTACTTGAAAAATCAAGCATAAAATGCAACGTCCTGACTTTTGCAGCTGGTTGTCAAGGGCAGAATTGGAGAGTGAAAGAGAGAGGGAAGTGGAGAGAGAGTGAGGCTCAGTTGGAATCAACCTCCCCTCTCTCTCTAGGCCTCTCTCTCTCTCTCTCCTTTCTCACTCCATCCAGGTTGGCCATTAGAAAGCACGATAATAGGTGGGAACCTCCCCCTGGCTCTGCCTGGGAGTGTTCTGGGATAATAGCATCAGGGACACCTAGTACCATCAAACAGAGGACACACAGGCACAGGGAAGTAGGCTGGAAACTGGAGAGACCAGGCAGTGACTGGCAGCCATGGCACACAAACATGGGCACGGGAGAGAAAGGGTGAGTTGCTACTAATGCATCACCGGGAAGTCATCCAGGACACTTATTGTTACAGATACTACATATCCCACATGTAGATGTGCCGGAGTTACTTTTGACACTCGCAAGTTTTCTGTCTTCTTTTGAAGTTATGCAGAACAATTCTATATCTTATGCAACAATGCAGACCACACACAAGTGTTTTTTTTATTTGCAACAAAAATGCTCAGCTGAAATGCATGCAGGAGTACAGTTTTCTCCTCCAAAGGCCAAGGTTATTCACAGAGCTCATGTTTGGGGTAGTTCACAGTGTAAAAGTAGCTGAAACAGAGTGCTGTCTTAAGTAACACTGAGTAATTCATCATTAATCAGATTAACCTCTTGTTTTACTTACACTATAACCACAAGAGACAGAGTCTCTGATTTTGATGAACAATGCAAGACACTGTGCAAAACCTCTGCTGAATCCTCGAGAGTCCAAACTGATGCAAAGCAAACATAAAAGAAGTATTTTGCAAGTGTATGAGACACTGAGCCCGCTCACAATTGTGAAAACAGAGACACGCAGAGATCTCCTCAGTTCACACTGTCTCACAAGCTTCTTGAGTTTCTTCATACTGACACAGTAGATTGTTGCAGCCCCAGTGTCACTGTACATGAAGAAGGGGATCGTGAGATAAAAACACTTAGTAAAAAGGTCACTACTGTTTTGGCCATTTCTTGAAACTGTTACTTTAAGTTAAAAGTAAATGGAAGTCATAGTAGTGTAAAATTAATCAGCTTCAGCTTCCTCTGAGGTTTGCGTGAGGATGACCAGCAGTCATGCACACCAGTTTCATCCAGCTGTGAGCGTTCACTCACAAAAATATCTTCTCACCATAATGTTTGACTCAGTTTTGGTATCATTTTAATGTTTTGTCATGACTCTTCAATGTCATATTCACTATAGCTCAGCGTTACCTGTGAGACATGTTGTCTGGCGTCTGCCTGTGTGTTGCACATCACACTCAAATGTTACCCAACTCACTGTTGTCAGTCTGGCACTCATGTGTTCCTGGAATTATCATCTGTGTGTTTTGTCAACTCTGCCAGCCTGCATGTTAGTTTTTAGTCCAAACACACACTATAGACATGTAAAATAAGAGAACAAAGAAATCCTGCTGCGTTGTCACAATGAATGAAGACATTTGTAAGGATTTATTACTGAGGGAAAGTGAGTGGATGATTACTGCTAAGAAACAATAAACATGTTTCATTCCAACACATTATAACAATAAACCAGAAGGCATTCGAAATATTTCTGTCACAACATCAAAATTTCACCACACGATCATAATGGCCTTAAGAATTCACAATAATATCATTCAGGTACAGGTGTTGCATAATGCTGTGAGTCAAATTCATCTTTAACTTTGTTTTTGTTTGTTTTGTTCTCTTTTCTGGCAAATGAATTGTTTAAAATACAAGTGTAGGAATGTAGAGAGAGAGTCTAATCATAACTGTACAAAAGAAGAGATTTTTCCATTTTATGGCAGATGACAACCAGTGCAAAGGTGCACTACAGCCACCTACTACACAAGAGCAGAAACAAATTGAGTATAAGAAGCACTGTATTAATTGCAATATCACCATATTCCATTTTATTAACAAGTTATCAATATTGATTTGTTAAAAATATTGTAGTTATTAACAACCCTTCTACTCTGAACTGGTTTCATGAACTTTGAACATGCTCCCTACATAAATTACACATTAAGCATATGTTTAATAACACCAGTATGCCAAAAACTTGCTCCAAAATATTTTCACTCTGCAATTCTAAAAAGGCAATATTGAAGACACAAATAAGGGACACACGAGGAAGAAAATATCTGTGAATGTGTGTGCTGGTTATGACAATGTTATGAGAAAACAAGAGACACAAAATCAGAGTCTGAGCTTTGATTTTAATTGACACACTTGCCTCAAAGTAGGGCTTTTGTTGAATGTCATTTATCTACATTATTGAAGTTCTCAAATCAAGCATTGAATGTCTGTTGTCATATTTTATGATGCCCTGCCCCGCAGCTAATGTTCCCGTTTTATTATTTGCACCAGTTAATTTCCCCTACACAGACAGGACACAGTTAATTAGCCATAAAGTGTTTGTTTTCTGTTCAGCCTCTTACAAATCCCCAGAACATCAGTTCCTTTAGTTATTTCCTTTTAGTTTTTTTCTCTTTCCTCTCTCCTCTCTGTCAGTCGTAAAGTAAAGTGCATTTCTCCTCCAGTGAGCAGTCAACCAAAAGAGACTAATTACAGTACAGGTCTGTGCTCCATGTCACACTGTTGTAGGTTAAAGTGAAAATAAATCCACTTTTTAAATCATAAAGTTTGAAAAATAACCTCCTCTTGCCAGTAAATGACTCCAGATCAGAGCAGGATCCGGGAGACTCAGGGCCCCAGCATGTAATCAAATGTTGATTTAGAAATAAAATTTCAGCCCTGCCAGTATGCCACCAAGACAGCCGCAGGCTTTCTTGTAAAAGCATTGGTATGAGTGTTAAATTTCTGTACATTTTTCTCAGGTGTGATATTGAGCACTCACTAGGAACATGATGAAGTTCAGACCTAAAACCTACCTGCAGATTTCATACTCAGCTTTATAAAATGCTGAGTTACTCATCCACTTGTCTAAAAAAAAGTGTCTTGTGAGCAAAATAGAAGCCATGACCTACAGCTCAGCTGGACATTTAAAAGTAACGTTTTCCTGCGTTTGAGTCAGGGTTGTATCTCACTTCCCCACATTTGTAAATATTGTCAGGATCAATGGAGTTAGATATTTTCCTGCTGGACTGTTATTAGTGACACCAGACTCTTCTGAGTAACCCAGTGCATTAAATGACCTCAGGGATCAGTCTTTGTATTGTTTCTAATGTTCGCAGCTGACTGTTGACTCCTGCTGGTGCAACCTGTCTGTTACAGTTTCAGGGTGTTAAAATGACACTTAGTGGATTTGTCAGATCTTAGTCTAATTGTAGCCTGCCAGTCCCTAAATAGAGCCAGTTTCACACCAGGCACCAGCTTTTATTTAGTAGCCGAATGGTATGATTTCAAAGTATTGGATCAACTGTGTGTTTGGTACAGTAACCCCAAAGATTGGACAGTTGAGACTTTAATCTTCCTTTACAGGCTACTGTAGGCTAGAAAACAGCCAAGCTACTGTAGTTGTGTGCTGATCTACTTTATGTGTTTCCAGGTCTTTGATCTTGGGCCCTTTGAAGGGTTTGGTCGACACGATGAACCACAGCAACAACTGAGGCCTGTGTGTTTGAACAAAGAATAAATCAGCGAGCAGGAGGGAGCATCTAAAAATAGGCGTCAGCTCCCTTCTTCCTGATCCACCTGTGATTTACTGATTTACCTTTCAAAGGACAGTTTTTGTGGTTGAAACAGGGAAATGAGTCCAAATATAAACAGATGAAACACATGACTGAGAGTGTCATTACTGTTAATGTGTGACGATGGTGGTGCGCTGTGTTTCTTGCTCTTTATTGCTTCCCTGATTTCATAGTTGATACTTAATCATTGTGCAAAGACAAAAAAAAACCCTTACATTCAATCAGTAATATCTGGATTTCATTTACCTCTTATATTTACTTGTGTTTGTTCTGCTTTTCATCAGATCCAGTTCGCTAATACAGAGGACAAACAAGAATTCAGCAAGTACCCTACAAAGGCAGGCCGCCGCTCCCTCTCTCGGTCCATCTCGCAGTCCTCCACAGACAGCTACAGCTCAGGTACTGCACACCTGAACGTTTCCATGACCTGTAAAAATACACACCGTTATTTATCATTAAACAATTACTGTTAACATTGAAGGTCACTGTAAGACCTTGACTGACAAATATCCAAAATGATATTTTGTTTTTGCTTTTTTTTAAAATGGATGGATGAATTTAAGTTTCTATTTTAAAGATCTTATATCATCTTTTGTAACAGAGTATGTTTACACATACATGAATTCAGCATAATAGGCCTCATATAAACCTCATATACACAGAAGTAGAGCTAGACCAATAAGTGGACCAATAGCTAACAGGAAATGCCAGAGTTTGTTTGTAACCAATATCATTGTCAGTATCAGTTTCAACAATCAATCCATTATCATTCTGACTGTGTACACAAGTTAGAGTGGTGATCTATAAGTTTTTTGAACTATGGTAGGTGAGGAGTTATAGAGTTTGACAGTAATGACATCATTTATTTTAATTTATTTTTCAGGTAATTGAAAAATTGCAAGTCAGCACAGTTTGAGAAGTTTGATAATATTGGCTGCACAGTCATCTGCTACCTTTGTTTGAAGGGCTCACCACGAGGACATGCAGGCAGCTCTGGAGGAGAGCAATGTGAAGAAGTGGGGGGATAAATGCAAACATGGCAGATAGAGATGACTACACGACAGCCAATATTGTCAATTTTCTGACATTCACTGACTTGCAGTTTTCAATTACTTGAAACAGAAATATTACAGAAATGACTAACTTCAAGCATTTCTGTATAATCAAAAAATTTAAACTGCATGTTCAAGTAATTAGCTGCTTAACTTAGCTCCCTCTACCAAGGCCACAACCTTATCATTCACCTCTCATACACTCTTGTTTGCAATAAACAGACGTACACTACATAGACACAAACACTGACACACAGGAAACACACACACGAGCTCAACCCTACATACAATGGCATTTAGTATTGATAAAACTTAAAGTGTATATTTCATAATTAGCTCTTTTGTACAATTTTCAACAATAGTGACCTTTTGTGTTCTCCATTTCCCAGCTGCATCTTACACCGACAGCTCCGACGATGAGACCTCCCCCCGGGACAAAGCCCAGGTCAACACTCACGGCAGCAGCGACTTCTGTGTAAAGAACATCAAGCAGGCCGAATTCGGCCGACGTGAGATTGAAATAGCAGAACAAGGTATATTTGACCTCAAGGACAAACGGGAGTTTAAAATATTATTCATTTTTTCCTAGTTATTAAATATAAAATATTGTTTACTATAGTAATAGTAGGTCATTTTATAATTTTAATTTCAAGAACAGAGCAGAGAATGTAGCTGTTTCTGGTTTTGAGTTGAACTTGGATTTGGATTTGAAGCATTTGGTTTGTTATGGAATCACTGTTTTTACACAGAGGCAAAAATGTTTCAACAATCCTGAAAGTTGTTTTTTCCTTTTTATTGTTGTAATACAGCTAGATAAAACACTTGCTATCATGTCCATGTATACAAAGAAAGATTATTGTGCTACCTATTGTGACAATGTTCCCACATTCGTATCACATGGCATCAATTTGGCTGCTTAGAGACTATTTTTAAAGGTCCTCTCTTTCTGATTCCATAATAGTTTGTGACCCAAGGCTGGGGCAGTGGAAACATGATCATAGTTCTTTCTCTCGCCTCTATTCATCACTCTTTCCTTATTTTTTTCTTTTAGTAATAACCCTTCTCCCATCTCAGGTGTTTTTGTATGGAAATTACCTCCTGTTCCTCTGTCTGTGTTTACATTGCCCATGTGAGTGGTATGTAGGCGTGAGTGCTTGACAAGGCGTCTTCAGGCTCAAAGCCTGGGCGACAACAGCTGTTGCTAACATTGTTGTTCAATCACTCTCCATTTTACAGCCATTAACTACACATTCCCTTTGTAGAGAGGGATTATTTTTGTATTTCAAAACAAAACTTGACCTTTATGTACTCTCAGCTTCCAGTGACTAGAGCTCAGTCTGTTCCCCCACAGACATGTCTGCCTTGATCTCCTTGAGGAAGAGAGCCCAGGGTGAGAAGCCGCTGGCTGGGGCAAAGATAGTAGGCTGTACCCACATCACCGCTCAGACAGCGGTAGGTCTGCTCACTCTGTTCCTTATAAATCACTGACTGTTCTCTTCGTCTGCTATGTCCATGTAACAGTATATTTCATTGTTCCCTGTCAGGTCCTGATTGAGACTCTGGTGGCCCTCGGGGCCCAGTGTCGCTGGACCGCCTGTAACATCTACTCTACTCAGAATGAGGTGGCTGCTGCTCTTGCTGAAACTGGTAGGACCCTCTGCTGCATTCTGAGGTGTTACATGTGAAGCATCTTGCAGCTTGTATGTCTGCAGCTACATCAGATAGCTTGAGACATGTGGCCATCATTATCAACAATCCCCTTCCCTCAAAATTACCTATGTCCCCTAAAAATGTCTGACCTGTCCTTCACTATATTGACTTGTATCTCTGAAAGTGTTGTCACTTTATATTCCTCCACTAAAGGAGATGTCTGTGCACTTCACTAAAACCTCGTATTTGTTACAGTAGGTAAGCTGGATTTGCCTTATTAAAAGTTCAAAGAAGAAATCTAAAACCTCTAGTGTACAGTGGACTTGACAACGAACAGGTAGATTTTTCAGTTTCTGATTGTAAACTGGCCTCTAAAGCTTCCCTCCATGTTCTACCAAAATATCCCTGTATCAAATATTCAAACAACTTAGCAAATTTATTATTTGATGTATGACAAACACTAATGCTGTGTGATCCACTGCCAGTCACAAGCAAACAAAAAATTTACAAAAGAAAAGTCTAACTATGCTTAAACTCCTTATTTGTTTGTTAATCACTGACAAAACAGACTCCTCATCAGACTCTGGCTCTGACCACATTTATGACTGAATGTCTTCATGTTTTATATAATGCTAATGTTAGCCTTTCTGTGTAGTCAACCCAGCCCATTAGGTTAGATACAAAAAATGAATATTTCTGATAAGGAAAAACCTTTATTTTCAAGTCAACTTGACAGTTGATGTTATCTTGCAGATCTCTCAGTGTTAATAACATGTTGTCTGTCAGCTCAGTTATCTAGTTAAAAATAAACTAATTTAAGAGTCGGTCTGTGTATTAGGTGTCTACAATCCATTGATAAAAGTGTTGTTTTCTGTATTTTTTGGTTTTGTTTGAAGTATCTTGTGTTACAGTTAGATGAGCCCTAATGCAACTTAAAAGGAACCAGTCTGTGCATTAACTCTCACTTTGTAATGCTGCTCTAATGCAGCTGTGGCTCATGCAGCTGGCCGGTCCACTTCTCCTCTGTTGTCTGTCATTAAGTGTGTGTTTTGTGCTCTGCAGGGGTACCTGTGTTTGCATGGAAGGGTGAGTCAGAGGATGACTTCTGGTGGTGCATCGATCGCTGTGTCAACACGGAGGGCTGGCAAGCCAATATGGTATCAAGCTGACAAACCTTTAATAAATTTAACACCAGTGTCATAGACTGTGGAGGTAATCTTTCATGCTGTGAACTCTACTGTGTCTTTTCTCTTTCACTTAGATCTTGGACGATGGTGGTGACTTGACCCACTGGGTGTACAAAAAGTATCCCAGCGTCTTTAAGAAGGTTCGGGGCATCGTGGAGGAGAGTGTGACTGGAGTGCACAGGTGAGCTGGAGTGTAGATTTGATAAGTTGGGCTTTTAAAAGGAATAAGAAAATGTTTTTGTACTCTGCCACTGTTTTTGAAATTTTGTTCCGAAATTGTAACACAATGACTCTATTTGATGTTAATAAGCAAAGATAAACGGAGGGCAAAGCCATCAGTGTAGCCAATGATGGCCAAAAATCTCAGAGAGAGCAACCTTTGTCAGCCACAAATAAATTGCAAAATTGACTTGTCTGTGACACAGCCAATTACGCCCCATAATGGAATTATTACTTATTATTCTATGGTCGTAATTTAAAATCTTGCCAACTGTCTCACTGACACTAAAATAACTTAAACTGAACGATTGAGACAAAAACAATGTAAAAACTTCATAAATTAAAATTTTATTCTTACAAAGGTGACCAATGGTTTCAGGCATTTTTTTAAACCTCACTTTGGGCTCAGATGATTTGACTCACTAAAGTTCGGATTACCACACTCCCTACCACACCACACAGTTAATAAAATAGATTTGTAACCTAATAAGACTCACTTTTGTAGCCATGGTTTTAACCTGCCTCTAAAATCCTTTTCCATGAGGCAATTACATTATTTTGTCCTCTAGATGGAGCTAGGCTGGAAGCAAACTCAGCTTCCTTGTTAAGGATACTGTGTCAGCTTAAGTAGCATCAAAAGCAGCTATACAAGTCATAGTAGTATCAATACACACCCACACTGTACACTGAAAAGGTCACTGGCTCGATTTGACTGGAGTCTATTTGAGAAACATGACAGAGCTTGACTTCAGGTCACAGCAGCTGTGCATGTACATCTCTCAGTGCAATCAATTAGCCAGAAGCTCTGGAAACTATAAGGTCAAGAAGAATTGCTGCTCAGTTTAAGTGTGGCTAAATTTGTGTGTGTGTGTATGTCTGCCTGAACATGATTCCCCCCTCGTGTCCCCTCAGATTGTACCAGTTGTCTAAGGCTGGAAAGCTGTGTGTTCCTGCCATGAATGTGAACGACTCAGTCACCAAGCAGAAATTCGACAACCTTTACTGCTGCCGTGAATCCATCCTGGATGGGTGAGGAGAATTAATCATCCAGAAACATGCCACTGCAGCCTTTTCTCCACAGAGTAAAGAGTTTCTGTATGAGAGTGGTGCAGATGGATAAATGTGCGTGTCATTGTGTTTGTCTCTGTCAGCTTGAAGAGGACCACAGATATAATGTTTGGAGGCAAACAAGTTGTCGTGTGCGGTTATGGAGAGGTGAATCATTCTTTTATTTGAATAATTTCAATTTTGATGGAATGACTGAATTGTCACGGGTACAGCGGATCTGTTTACATGTGTTGTATAATGCTGTTTACAACTATTATGCTTTCATGTGGTGTGTAGGTGGGGAAAGGCTGCTGCACTGCTCTTAAGGCCCTGGGAGCCATTGTGTGCATCACAGAGATTGACCCCATCTGTGCCCTGCAAGCATGGTGAGTCACTAACCAATACCACACAGCCCATTTACAGCTTTTTGTCTCTATTTTGATGCTAATACCAAAATGTCAGTTCATTACCAGCACTTGTTATGATTTTTTTCACTGTGTTTATGCTGATTAAACTAATGGAAATCTCTCTGCGTGTATTCATGCAGCATGGACGGCTTCCGAGTGGTCAAGCTGAGTGAGGTCATTCGCCAGATGGACGTGGTGATAACTTGCACTGGTACTGAGCCCCATGCGGCGACATCTATTACTTCTGCTTTAATAACCACAGTATTCCCGGTTAACAAACATGCGCCTCATTTAAATATATGCCAACTTTAAAAGGCAGACTTTCCATCTGAATGCTAAAATGCCTTTTGGGTCCATGTACTTCTTGGACAGCAAAACAAATCCTGATTTACGTGTTGTATTAAATTTATTCTCGTAACAGAAAGAGATGTTTGTATTTTTTGTCACCCTATGTAATGAGTCTGTTTACACAGCAGATTAATCTTCCTTATTATATATTTTTAAAGGGAATAAGAACGTTGTTACCAGAGAGCAGCTCGACCGAATGAAGAACGGCTGCATCGTCTGCAATATGGGCCACTCCAACACTGAGATAGATGTGGTAATGTGTGCTTCTGTAATTGAGTTTTATGCAAATTGACAGTGTCTTCATATGTTGTCAAGTCTATCTGTATTTGATTCTAATCCAACAATTATGTAACTCTCAAAGTGTTTTATTTAATCCTGCTCCATAGACCAGATCCAGTAGACTCTATTGTACTAGAAGTGCTTTCATGTCTACTGCCATGTTTAACCCTCTGAGGCCAAAAGTCCAAAATCTAGAAACTAAGAATGCCTTTCCCATAAAATGCAACTTCTTTTCTTTTTTTGACATCTGGTACTTCAATCTTCTGCTATTTGAAATCTCCTCATGGTTTTCCAATTTGTGCTTTTCTTCATGGGTCTTATTGAATTAACGACACCCTTTTTGTGTCATTAAATCCTCAAACTTTTACTTTTACCTGTAAATTATTTATGACTGACCTATTTTTGTATCCATAGGCGAGTCTGCGCAGCCCTGAGCTGACCTGGGAGAGGGTGCGCTCTCAGGTTGACCACATCATCTGGCCTGATGGGAAGAGGGTTGTAATGCTTGCAGAGGTGATGTTCCTCTCCACCATAAAAACTCAAACCCACAAAAATTCATACGATTGCTTTCCTTTACTCCAGGCTAAGAATCTTTTCTCTTGTGAAACATTACAATGTTAGAATATTGATGCAAATGTTGTCTTGATATCTGTGGATCATTTAGTATGCAGGGTGAAATCCTGATAATTGAATATCCTGGCTTAGTTTAACCCAGGGTAATGTTCCAATATAAAAAAGGCCTGCAGGTTCCTCAGTGTCAGTAACCAGCTACTGTGTGCTCTGTGGTCCATACAGCAGCTGTGGAGCTTTATTATCCTATATTGTGTTCCATTTTGTTGTGCTCCAATTTAACCTAGCATTTGTTTTGAATCAGTTTGTACAGAGCATTTCATACCTGTTATCTGTTAACTCTCAGGGTCGCCTCCTAAATCTGAGCTGCTCCACAGTGCCTACATTTGTGTTGTCCATCACTGCTACAACTCAGGTTCGTGGTCTGACCAATTACTGACAATTTTGGGGGCAGCAGAAGGACACTTTTCCCTCTCACTGATCTGTTGTTTGGTCTGACAGATTCCTTGTGAGTCTGAAACCATTGTGTGGTCTGTGTTGTCTGTAGGCTCTGGCGCTGATTGAGTTGTTCAATGCTCCAGAGGGGCGTTACAAACAGGATGTCTATCTACTGCCCAAGAAGATGGGTAAACACAGCCAGCCTCTGAATTTTTTCCATACTTGAGTCATAAATTTTAAAACAATAATGAATTTATAACTTTGATTAAAACACATGCTGCAGATTTAAAGTCCTACTTTATTTGTGTTGCTCATTGTTGCCACCTTGTGACTTGACCTGAAAATGACACCTGTGTCATCTGTGTCCGTTATTCAGATGAGTATGTGGCCAGCTTGCATCTACCAAACTTTGACGCCCACCTGACAGAGCTCTCTGATGAGCAGGCCAAGTACATGGGCCTCAACAAGAACGGCCCCTTCAAACCTAATTATTACAGGTAGGATCCCCCCCACCCCCACCCCCACCCTGTGTACATCTTTCATTATTCCTGAATGTCTTGCATTTCCAATGTTTTTACCACAATGTGCTTTTTGTTCACAGGTATTAATGAGACCGTTTGACTGATGGTGTGATCCTCAACACACAGTTGCCCTGGGATAAACAGAGAAATCTATTTTATTTTCTAAAACACTACAAAAAGGAGTAATTATTTTACTTATGCTGAATGTAACTTATTAATAGCACTTCAGACAGGGTGTTATATATGAAAAATAACAGTACAACTCGTAGGAAAAATATGATGTATAACCAACTAACATTTTACATGTTTTGTCATGTGTTAAAAAGAAAAGCCTGCTTGCATGCTTCCATGTGTATGTACTCATTTAGTTGCTAATGCTTCTGTCACTAGATCACAAGTTGTTGATTTGTTTGTTTACCCTACGCACAGTGCCAAATGATGGCCCTAAGAATGGAACAGATTTATGTTTTGTTTGTCGATGATATTAAGATTTTATTAGTACATTCCATGAGCTGGGGTTTGGGCTGAGCCAAAACAAACTCTGTATTACAATGTACATGATTTAAGAACTGTTTGTTGTTCATGCATTGAGTAATCTCTTGAATGGTATCTGCATACATGCCCTAAAAGGTAACATCCAGTCATCCTCGTAATAACAAGCACAGTAATGGTACATAACACTTGTTATACAACCAATATGACCCCATGTTGTTTATTTTAAGGATTTATTATAGCCCGTGAAAGGCTGAGTGCATTTTAAATTCCTGACTCTTTGTGTTGGCATTCAGCACTCACCCTAAAATGATCTCAAAACACTCAGAGCGTCTTCTGAAGAAATGCAAACAAAAAGAGATGTTAAGTGTTTTTGCAACAGAATATGATGTTATATGTTTTGTTAGAAATAACAAGCCTTATACTTTCCTAAAAAGGAAGTTGTGAAAATGTTGAGGAGAAGGAGCCAGAAAGACATTTTTCAAACTGCGACATCCCTTAATAAATACCAAGTTTCCATTTGCTCACTCACATTCCAGCTGAGTTCGGTTTGACTGAAGAGCAGCATGTTTTGTTGTAGAGTGTTTTGACTGGATAACACCTTTAAGGCCATGCTATGAATGTGCCTTTTTAATCATCTACAACTCTTAAATATCAGCACTGACCTTAATTAAACGAACATTCCTCTTTTGTAAAACCACATCTATAAGTGGTACTTTTAACGTCTTCCCTCCACTGCTTCTGGTATTAATTGTAACTCTAATGTAATAGTAATATGTTAAGAAAAAATATTAGACTTTATGTTTGCCATATGATTGTCGCTGTCTTATTTTGATCCAACAGTCACCTAAAATAATAATTCATGTGATCGAAAATGCATAAGTGTGTACTATGTATGTAAAATAAGGCATTAAATCAGCAATAAAGCAAGTTCTTTTAACAGAGAAAATTAACTTTAGCGTGGTGTGTTTATATCAAGGAACATATAAAGGCAGAGAATGAAACAGAGGCCTCCTCAGGTCAGTGGTTTTTGGGGTGAAACTTGCATTCATGGCTGCTAATTCTTCCACATACCTCCCTCAGTGTGCCTTCCTGCTACATTCACCACATTGTGTTCCCTTGCACTCATCCCTGCTGGCCGAGCGACAAACTGCTGTCCCGCTCTGGAATATTCACCGGCTCTCTCGGACCAGGCCAGCTGAATAAGTTGCTAATATTAACATTTGAGTCACTGAGCCTGGAGGAGGGGTTGGGGGGTGCTGGGGAGTGTTCTGGAAAGCAGGATATGGCTATATAAGCAAGGGACCTGAGTAAGTCAGGGCATTGATTCAAGAAGAACCACAAAGAGGCAAAAACTCAAGACACAGAGGAAAACTACTCGCTCAGACTCTGCTGAGATCCAACAGATATTATCACTGAAAGTAAGTAGCACTTTATAATCTGATGGTGGTTCAGCTAATTTAAATGAAAGCATCAGTTTACAGTCCTTTCTATTCTGACATAACTAAGAAATTTGATTTAAGCCCACTTAATAATACATCAGTTATACTCAATATTATGTCTATTATTTAATAATTTTGCAGTACACTAGAGATACTGTTGAATTTAGTATCTAATTTTAAAAAATGTGCTAAAACTACTTCAAGCTTGTGTCTTTAGACATTTTCAGAATAGTAAAAATTCTAATAAAGGGAAAAAAAGTATATAATGTTTTTCTTTCTGCAGTGAGGCGATTACAATAGATTAAACTTGTGCCATGAAACAGTCAGCAGACCATAACTTGTAATTATGTTTTCCATTCAGTATTTCTTTATTTGAACATGTGTCTTTGACAAAAAGATGAGAGCCTAACAAACTTTTTTATCAGGATTTCCAACATCAATAATTTATTTATTTTGAATAATTTGGATCACAATAGTATGTGCAATTTAATGTGTAGTTTTAGGAAATTAAAAAGTGATTGTCCCCTGTTTTTTCTAGGAACTCTAAATCAAGCAAAATGTCCTCGGCTAAGGGTGTATCTATTGGCATTGATCTGGGCACAACCTATTCTTGTGTTGGGGTTTTCCAGCATGGCAAAGTGGAGATCATCGCCAACGATCAGGGCAACAGGACCACTCCCAGCTATGTGGCCTTTACTGACACAGAGAGGCTCATTGGAGATGCAGCCAAGAACCAGGTTGCCATGAACCCCACCAACACCATCTTTGATGCCAAACGACTCATTGGGAGAAAGTTTACTGACTCCATTGTCCAGTCCGACATGAAACTCTGGCCTTTCAAAGTGATCAGTGACAATGGAAAGCCCAAAGTCCAAGTGGAGCACAAAGGGGAGACCAAGGCCTTCTACCCAGAGGAAATCTCCTCCATGGTCTTGGTAAAGATGAAGGAAATCGCTGAGGCCTTCCTGGGCCAGAGGGTGTCGAACGCAGTCATCACAGTTCCAGCTTATTTCAACGACTCCCAGAGGCAAGCCACCAAAGATGCTGGAGTGATCTCTGGACTGAACGTTCTGAGGATCATCAATGAGCCCACAGCAGCAGCCATTGCTTACGGCCTGGATAAAGGTAAAAGAGGAGAGCGCAACGTGCTCATCTTTGATCTCGGTGGGGGCACCTTTGACGTGTCCATCCTGACCATTGAGGACGGCATCTTTGAGGTAAAATCCACCGCAGGAGACACACACCTGGGTGGGGAGGACTTTGACAACAGGATGGTGAACCACTTTGTAGAGGAATTTAAAAGGAAACACAAGAAGGACATCAGCCAAAATAAGAGAGCAGTGAGGAGGCTACGCACGGCTTGTGAGAGAGCAAAGAGGACTCTGTCTTCCAGCACCCAGGCGAGCATCGAGATTGACTCTCTGTTTGAGGGCATTGACTTCTACACCTCCATCACCAGGGCTCGCTTTGAGGAGCTCAACTCTGAGCTCTTCAGGGGAACACTGGAGCCTGTTGAGAAAGCCCTGCAAGATGCCAAGCTGGACAAGTCCAAGATCCATGAAATTGTCCTGGTTGGTGGCTCCACAAGAATTCCCAAAATCCAGAAGCTCTTGCAGGACTTTTTTAATGGCAGAGAACTGAACAAGAGCATCAACCCAGATGAAGCTGTGGCCTATGGTGCTGCAGTCCAGGCTGCTATCCTCATGGGTGACACTTCAGAGAACGTCCAAGACCTGTTGCTGCTGGATGTGGCTCCTCTGTCACTGGGTATCGAGACTGCAGGTGGAGTCATGACACCTCTAATCAAGCGAAACACCACCATCCCCACCAAGCAGACCCAGATCTTCTCCACATATTCAGATAACCAGCCAGGTGTGCTGATTCAGGTGTATGAGGGTGAGAGAGCCATGACCAAGGACAACAACCTGCTGGGCAAGTTTGAGCTCACAGGTATCCCTCCTGCTCCTCGAGGTGTACCACAGGTGGAGGTAACTTTTGACATTGATGCTAATGGCATCCTTAATGTCTCAGCCGTCGACAAGAGCACTGGCAAAGAGAACAAAATCACCATCACCAATGACAAGGGCCGACTCAGCAAAGAGGAGATAGAGCGAATGGTACAGGAATCTGAAAAGTACAAGGCTGAGGATGAGATTCAGAGGGAGAAGATTGCAGCCAAGAACTCATTGGAGTCATATGCTTACCACATGAAGAGCAGTGTCGAGGATGAGAATATGAAAGGAAAGATTAGTGAGGAGGATAAAAAGATGGTCATCGACAAGTGCAACCAGACGATCTCCTGGCTGGAGAACAACCAGCTGGCAGAGAAAGACGAGTACGAGCACCAGCAGAAGGAACTTGAGAAGGTGTGCAGGCCGATTGTGACCAAGTTGTACCAGGGAGCAGCACCATCAGGAAGCAGTGGCGACAACTCCAAGGGCCCCACTATTGAGGAGGTGGACTAAAACCACTGGCGTCAGCATTTTTTGTTTATAGAAATACTTTGGCCATATCAATGTCATTTGGTGCCAAAAAATGTAAATCTGCTGTTCTATTCTTTTACATGTCACAATAAAAATACTTAAAAACTGTAACTTCAAACATGGGTGGGCTTTTCTCTATTTAAGGCAAGAATCAGTGTCTGTTGCTGATTTACTGAGGCTCCTCTAATTACATTAGCATTGTATTTATCTTCACTTCTTACAAGGAGATCTGGTACTTATCAAACTCACTCTGCAGACTGGTTTCAGCTACTGGTTTCAATAAACTTTGCCATTAGATATGTTGCTCCAGCCTCCAGAAGTAATTGACTCCAGATTTTGATGCTGGATACTCATGTGACTCTGGGCAAAAAAATCATTAAGGGAATCATGAAAAGTTTTTAGTACAAATGCCTCATTGGTACATTCCCTGATCCTTATGTTTATAACCTCTGTTTAATGAATTTGGTGAACTCTTTTGTATGTGTTCTTATTTCTCTTGTTTTTCATTATGATTTATAATTTGAACCTGTGTTTATCACATAAGACACAAGATATAAATTAAAGTATCAAGCTTTTTTTAAATATCCAATATTTTGTGTGGTCTTCCTGAGAATTCAAAACTCACTTTTATTTTTGGAGACTAGCTGGCATGGTTTAATTTTTTTGCAAGTGAGAATTCTTTCAAGCTGCAAAGGATTTAGAGGATATTTCACTACAGGAAACTTAATGTATGTGGATTTTCATCTTTTCTGATTTGATGCTTCCCACATGAAATAGCCTTTTGTGAGACTGGATTGAAAGTGTCCATAAGTATTTTAACATTACACAAATGTAGCTATGCTTTATTTTTATATATAAAAAAAACAATATTCAAAATAACACATAACATCTTTGATGCGAGCTATTTCCAGATGAAAGAGCTGTGTCTATCTCTGTGTGTTTTAGCCTTATTATACATACTGGCAGCTTCTCAGATGTGTGTCCATGACTTTTGCACCAATTATGCTTTGAGAGTCTCTAAAAGATCTTAACAGTAGTTGATAGCAAGAAACAGGAATGGAAAAAGAATGAGTTTATATATAACAGTGGTTAAATATATATAGATATGTGCTACAAGCTAATTTTCCAGGAACCTGTACTATAAAAAAATGTGTTACTTGAATTCCTATTTATACACATACTCCCCTATATTTTATTTTTCACAACCAACTTTGCAAACAAAAGCAAACCCACACAGATGTTTTTAATAACTCTCTGTCTCTAACTCTCTAATTGCAACTCTTGTCAAGTGTATTTTTGGTGGAGGCTTACCAGAAATTGGGTCTGTATGGTGTCACCAAGCTCTAAAGGGAATGTTGTCCTGCTCCAACAGGTAACCACAAGAGGGGAGAGAGACATGTCTGCTCTGAAACAACATGACAAAGTCAACTTTAATCTCAGTTTCACCACATGCACGGAACATACAGAGAAATCTAACGTTTCTCAAAGTGTGAAAATAAGAAAAGAAAAGTTTTTAATGTCCTGTTTTATGCAATTATATTTTTTGTACACTGTGGGCCTGTGAGAAACGTTATTTGGATCTTTCTGCCTGTCCTGTAAATATAGAGACATGTCAATTCAAAGCCATAGGAAGAGGCCTAATTAGGCATAAAGTGAAAACATTTGTGTGAGAATACTATGTGAACTTCTACATTTTACCAGTAATATCAAAACAAATTGAACTTATTTGATTATTACATTAGATCCAGTCTACATAATATATTTTTTCTTTTGACACCTGATATATTTTTCTGATAGTATTGATGTTCTTCAGCACTCCCCTAATTTAGCATTGAAAACTAACCATGTAGGACTCACTATAGACTATTACAGAAAAAATGATCAAATTAAAGAAGCAAACCACAGGTTTGTGTTATTCTTTTCTTTCTACTTCCCTGAAAAAAGGACACCTACATTACCCACAATACAACTCGAACGCGACAGTCAAGACTTTGTTGTTGCTAGCTGAGGAGTCGCTAGCGTCAAACTGAGATGAAAAGCAGACTACAGAGGTCTGGTAAGTTCACTTCTTTCTACTCCGCAGACACAGACTTGTTTTATTTTTAAACGTCTAGTCTTCAAGCCATTTATTAGATTTTTTGTAGTTCGTTGGAAGCTATAAATGGCTTCCTGCCACCTTTTTCTGCTTGTTACACATATGTTAAAACTGTAAGTACTCCACAAGACCTCTATAAGACTTTGATGAGTGAAGTGAAGTTCTTCTCGACTAATATTTTACATTTAGTACTTAAACTTGTGAAAAAAACATTTTACACTATGATATTATTACTTTACTTAAATGCTGCAAGTAAGTACTCCTTCCACACTGATAACCACTAAATGATAATTCCTCGCAGACTCGATTAAACATGTCGTTTACTGAAGGATCCACTAGATGGCAGTATTAGGCCGTGTCGGAAGCACATGACATTGGAAAACACACTGGAGAATTCACAGCTACCTGTTGGATCACACTTTGTAGTCGCTCAATAATAACACTAAAAATCTTGGGCTACCCCTTGAAATTGCAGTAAAATCACATATAGACCTTACAGTTGACTTATTGAAGCCAACACCGAACGTCTGGGTTAAAATTAATCCGAATAAGTGATGAAATTGTCCAGTTTAGAAGGTTGGTCTGTGTCACTGTGTATGCCATGTAACTGTCTGTGAATTTCTTTATTATACTAGACAGTAGTAGTGGTAGAAATAGTAAACCTCGACTAATCAGTGTGTGCAAGTAATCCCACGCAATAGCCATGGGAATAGCAAATGGTACACTGCAAACCCCAGCAGTTACAATGTTATGCACGGGTGTCTGTTCTAATGGATCTCTATATGATTCATAATTTAAACCTTTTGGTGCAAATGATGTGCAGGCAAGCAGGTTCCCAGGATGACCCAGACCTGAATATGTTGAATACTTCAGCTTTAAACACCAAATTCATGGCTGATGAAATGTATGAGATATTGCTCTCATCTCTCTCTCTCTCTCTCTCTCTCTCTCACACACACACACACACACACACACACACACACACACACTAAATCAGCCCATCCTCTCAGTCTGATTGGAGGGAGTGGTTCAATAATGCACCAACCTCCGCCAGCAGACAAAGAGTTAATTCGTCGAGCCTGTTGTTGAAGACACCATCCAACCGGGCTGTGTCGCTAGGGGAAGATAGGCTACTTGTGGAGAAGCAACAGATTCTCAGCTGGAAAACAACTGCACATCTGGCGCGCGTGCTGAGCGTTTCTCTTTTTAAGCAGAAGGAACTGGAGGAATAACACAGTGATTAAATGATTAAATGTGCGACTGGATCTTTCTCAAGCTCACTCGTCTTGTGTGGAGAAGAGAAAAGTTGTCAGAGATAGTTGTTGATTTCGACGTTGTAGAATTTGGATGAGATTTGTAAACAAAACAAAAAAAAGGAGGAGCAAGAGAAGAGTGACACATTAGCCCACTTTAGGTTAAGTGGTTCATCCTGTATATCGTACTGCCGTGCGCAATTAAGCCTCTGTATTTTTATTGGCATCAATCTTGCGTTCATGGGCGGAACATAAATGCAACATTTAGGAAAATCAATTTAAGTGAAATTGTGCATTTTATTTTTATAGCTCACAGTGAGCCCGATCACCTGCGTTTTGTTGCAGAAGCAATCTGAGTTTGGTAACAGGTGGTTTTTATTGAGCGTCTCACTTTGGCGCTGTCTGGACCATTAGGCTGTTATTTCAGGGTAAATGAGACACACAGGTCGTTTTAAGACCCTGGGTCTGAAATGAGGGCGCACTTTGCGTTGGTTTTCTGATTGTTTTTTGGCGAGTGGACACCAGTTTGTGGACGAAGAAGGTCCCTGCTTCTCAATGATAAGCTCGGTGTGTGTTTCGTCGTACCGAGGGCGCAAGTCGGGCAACAAACCTCCGTCTAAATCATGTCTGAAGGAAGAGATGGCCAGAGGAGAGGACTCGGACAAAATTATCATCAACGTGGGCGGCACTCGACATGAAACCTACAAGAGCACCCTCAGGACCTTGCCAGGGACCCGTCTGGCATGGCTGGCAGACCCGGACACGCAGGTCAGCTCTGACTCGGACGCTGCGCCCCCGAGTGTTACCGAGTTCTTCTTCGACAGACACCCGGGCATCTTCGCTTACGTGCTGAACTACTACCGCACCGGCAAGCTGCACTGCCCGGCCGACGTCTGCGGGCCACTCTTCGAGGAGGAGCTGGCGTTTTGGGGGATTGATGAGACCGACGTGGAGCCGTGTTGCTGGATGACCTACCGGCAGCACCGGGACGCGGAGGAGGCCCTGGATATATTTGAACCGCCGGACCCAGATGACACCGACGACGACAGGGATATGCCGAGACGGTTCGGCATTGAAGACTGTCCGGACAGGTCGAGGGGCTGCTGCGAAGTTTGGCAGCCGAAGGTCTGGGCCTTATTTGACGACCCATACTCGTCCAAAGCAGCCAGGGTGAGTTAACCAGATGTTTTATCGCCGCGTAGCACTCTAATAGTCAGTAATGTGTCACCGTGAGACCATAAAGCCTGCAGGTGATTTCCCATGCAAGAAAAAAATGCGCACATGTCGTCCTAATCAACAGGTGCTTTCACAAGACTCAGCTATTTAGGCTGCAACATTTGCAGGTACAACGTGTGAGGATGTGTTCGTATTTAGAGATCCAGCTCTTCATTGTTCACACCTTGCTGTTAAGATTTTTAGCCTGTATCTCTCACCGCTGTCTAAAGGGTCAATTCCAATTTACTCCACTTCACCAGGGTAATTCACTCAATATCAATACTGCCTCTCAGTCCTCCTGGGTAGCCTACATACAATAAACACAGGAGACAATAAAACAGTAAAAACATATAATAATAGCAACAGCCTGCGATTTTAGTTTATTCATCAGTGACCTTGGTACTGTTTTATAGTTTTGTAATAAATTAAACCAAATCATTGTCTTGTTGTAAATTTCTGTTAGGGAGGGTTGCAAGTTATGTCACCTCTCATGCACCCCTTATTAATAGATCTGCAGTTTTCCTCCCAAACCTGATCAACATCCATGAGATTGACAATCAATTTTAGGGACAAAGTGGGAATCTTGGCACTTGAAACAATCCCTGTGAATTCTTTCTGATGGGTTGACTGAACACTGAATGAGGTTTTATGTTTAAAGAGTGTTTTTTTTTTGTTTTTTGTTTTTTTCCTGGAAAAATTTAAGGACACGTCTGCTTTCTGGCCACAGTTAATATTTTCACATCTGTTTCATTGACTGTGCTTCCAGGAACAGACGGAGACTCGCCCACACATTGACAAGAGATTGAGCATCTAAAAAAGGGAGCACAATAAAGACCCTACTACCAATTTGCTTGTATTTGTTAGTGTTGTTTTAAGCAACAGTTTAGAAAAAAAATCTTACAAAAACTAAACCTTTGCTTGCTTGTTTGAGTTGGTGACTACAAGAGCAGATATCCAGGAACTTTCTGTTTATTAATGGAACACAGAGCCAGTAAAAACAGCCTACATTACTTAAGTGATTAAACAACAAAAGAAAATAAATACCAGCTGACATATATATATATATATATATATATATATACATACATATATTAAATTTATCAAGGCATCAAAGCATTATAAACAAACTGTGCGTCTAATTTGACAAGTATTAGCCCACATAGAAAGTAAAGCAGTTTACAAACATAATACTATTATCACTCTATTAGAACATTATTTCTGAGAAATTAAAAAGTCCTCCAGCCACAATCCACAATGGTACTTCAGAGAAATCCATCTTTTTGGCAGCCATTG
>JAPZDZ010000002.1:8437753-8451313 GCA_029783805.1 Acanthurus tennentii | reverse complement strand
TTTGTCTGGATAGTATTCCAATAGGAAATCGTTGATGTGAGGACACGATAAAACATGTTTTGCATCTCAGTATGTGTCAGTCAAACTGTAAGGGATTGTTAACTAAAACTTAATTTTAGTAAATAAACAAATTCAGTGTTACTGTAGAGAGAGCATTTAATATCCATTTGAAGACAAGACAAAAATCTCTAAATCTGTGTTTAGTGATGCAGGATTTTAGAATTTAGACGTATTAATGAATCACTTCAAAATTTACATTTATTTTAAACTATACAACGTGCAGATTGACCACTGATATTTGCTGAAATACACTTTTGAGAAACTGAACTAGACTACCTCCATTTTCAAATACTTTATTCTTGTTCTCCCAACTGTGGAAAAAAAAAAACATTTCACCTCACTAGATTTATTTAATTGTGATAGTTAAACTTTGCCAATTAAGATGTCATATTTTATTTAAAATCTACTGTTATTACAGCAGTTTTAACTGTTAAATCCTTTTTTACATAGTAAGAAGCCATACTTCAGCCTCTGTAATGTGTTTATTTAGTAACTAATCTGAGTTTAAGTGTGTTAGTTTCTTTTAGTTTCTGTGCTGTTTGTTGTGACATAACCCATGACTCAGCTCTGTAACACACACACACACACACACACACACACACACACACACACACACACACTGTATACAATTAGCCTTGGTGATGTTCAGGGAAACCGTGTCCAATGGGGGAACTCTGAGCTCCTCTTGGGGCAGAGTTGAGGTTTCTTGTCCTGCAGCTTGTCTTCTCAGAGGATCTGGGCTGTGAGCACCTCAGAGCTCCACAGGGACAAAACTAAAGATTGTTGTCAGGGTAGAAAGCTGTACATTATCTGGATGCAAAATAGAGTTATGAACACACATTTATTATACACTGTAATTGTATGCATACAGTGTCTCAGTTTTTGAATATGGGCTGTTACTCTTCTGGCATAATAAACTTCATAACCTGTCTACTTCTTATTAATTTTGTCTGTCCCACAGTGAATTAGTTTTCCTGTTGGACATTACATGCTTTATTTGTTTTTTCTAATCACAGATCCAAATACTGTAAAGCAAAATAATATGTGAGACGCCCTGAAGGGAGAAAATAGCTAAGTGCATCGTAGCTGCATGTACATATTTATCCAGCTGGAAGAGCAGAAAGGTTGGAGAGGCATTACAATTTATCCAGGCTTCAGTAAACAATAAAGACAGATCGGGTATGAGTTAGCACACAATGTTAACACAAACACAGACAGGCATGGCTTTTGTGCTGGGTCATGCAGCCACATCGTTCAATTTACCTCCCTTGAATTCTCAAAGAGCTTTGACTCACTCGCCATTTTGTCAAGGCTTGTTCTTTTAAGACTCATCGTTTGCATGACAGTATATTGTATTTGTTTAAGATTATTGAAGCAGGTAGTGATTTGTCCTGGTTCCTGCGATCAAGTGCATTTTTGAATCTGTCGTTATGATTTTAAAGGTATGGGGGGACAGAGAGAGGGAATGACATGCAGCAAAAGGCCACAGGGTGAAATTGAACCTTCTGCATGGCTGCAGCAAGGACACGTACACACTCTAACAACTAATCTTTGGGGCACACCTATTATGAATTTTTACCATTTGAGCCATGCTATTTGCATAGTAGAGATGGCAATGTTAGTAAGTGGATTTGATAACCACAACCCACAAAGCTTCAGACATTAATTTTCTCTTTTAGACTATAGTACTTTGATGAGCTTTGATTAGAAAGTCTAGCCAAACATTTCCATCAGTCTCGGTTGTACTTTGGTTTTTGTTTGCTAATTAGCTTAATTGTCAGAATAATTTTTCTTAACAGAAGTTAGCATGTTAAAAGCTAAACTTACTTTACCATTTCAGGTTAATTTTATACCTGCTAAACATCAGTATGTTGGCATTGTCTTTGACCTCATGCTAGCATACTAATGTTAGCTGCTAGCATGCTTTCCCTCACCACCATATTCTTTACTTAAAGATCAAGGGTGTAAGATTTGAAGAGAGCTTTTGGCTACTAATAAAATAAGTATGTTTTCATCAGTATCTAATCTCCTGAAAAACATTGTTGTGTTTTCATGAGCATAGAATTAGCCTTTTATACAGAGATAGCTGGTTCTCTTACACAGAGTCTTGCCATGTTGTACTGCCATGTTTCTATAGTAGGCAAGAATGGACAAATGAACCAAACACTGGTTCTGGACTGGGTCTTTAGTGGTTTTCCTTGTCCACAGGAGGTTTTACCTCATGCACGGACAGGGAGGGTAAAGAAAGTTGTGGCGAGGGTTAGACGGTCACTGCTAGAAGTCATTCAGTCCAACACGCTTGACCTTTAAGTAGCATTCAGCCTATACTGAGAGAGTTTCTCTCAAACAGTCAGTCAGTCGTTCCAACTTTGCTTGTTGCTGAATTAATCTGAGGTGTATATTTTTCTTTTCCACTGAGGTGACCTTCTGCTCTGTTTAAAATAAATAGACTGGTATTTGTCTGGGTAGGTGGGTAAATGTTTGTGATGGTGGTCGGATAGTCTTTTTCCTTTGTATTATTTGGTACATTGGTATTGTGAGCCGGTGTGTTTCTGCACAGTCAGGAGTGTTTGAGATATCAGGACTCATTTTCTCTCCCCCAGATGAAGCTTTTTATAGCCACTCATTCTTGTACATACTAAATTAACTTCACAGAGAGTGATCAATCATATTTTACTTACATCATTACTTTGATGATGTCAATTTTGGTGTGCAACTGTATTTTCTTTGTGCCTGACTTAAATGTGCCAATATCATTGAGATCATTCTTTTAGTTACTGCTTGCTGTCAATCAGCTGGCAGTCACTGCCTACGCCATAAAATAATCCCTCAAAACATGCTGCTTTACAGACCTGATTGGCACATCAATGTCTTTTTATTTGTAATGCTGTAAAGTCTGTAGTATAATTTTGTGGCATAGATTCTGGAGGCTCATATCATGCGGACAATGATTTCAATGGAAGCTCCTGCATTAACCAATAATTGATATAATAAACACAATATAGATTGCTCATTCAATTGTGGGAAGACATGATAATGTACTGATTAATTATTTCATCTGTCTCATCCAGGGAGTTGCGTTAGCCTCACTCTTTTTCATCCTGGTGTCAATCACCACCTTTTGCCTGGAGACCCACCAGGCCTTCAACGTAATGCGGAACCGGACGGAGTTGGTTGTTGTGGATAACATCACACGTGAAGTGGAGAGGACGGAGATGGTGACCAAGCCAATCCTCAACATGGTGGAGGGTGTCTGTGTGATCTGGTTCACATTTGAATTCCTGGTGCGTATCATCTGTTGCCCAGACAAGGTGGTCTTCATCAAGAACACACTCAACATCATTGACTTCGTGGCCATTCTGCCATTCTACCTGGAGATGGGCCTGAGCAGTCTGTCATCCAAAGCAGCCAGCGACGTGCTGGGCTTCCTCCGTGTGGTGCGGTTTGTCCGGATTCTCCGAATCTTCAAGCTGACCCGGCACTTTGTGGGCCTGCGTGTGCTGGGTCACACACTAAGAGCAAGTGTCAATGAATTCCTCCTTCTTATCATCTTCTTGGCACTGGGTGTACTCATCTTCGCCACGATGATATACTATGCTGAGCGCATTGGCGCCCAGCCCGACGACCCCACAGGCTCCAACCACACACACTTCAAGAACATCCCCATCAGCTTCTGGTGGGCGGTGGTGACCATGACTACACTAGGCTACGGAGACATGTACCCACAAACATGGCTGGGCATGATGGTGGGGGCGCTGTGTGCGCTGGCTGGGGTGTTGACCATAGCCATGCCAGTCCCTGTTATTGTCAATAACTTTGGGATGTACTACTCGCTGGCAATGGCCAAACAGAAGCTGCCAAAAAAGAAGAAGAGGCACAACCCAAACCCAGACGCTCCAACCGACTCAGCCTCGTTTGGGAAGTCGGAAACAAACTCACACAGAGACAGCACTCAGAGTGACACATGTCCGCTGGCTGCTGAGGAGAACGTCAGCAGGAACCGCTCAGGTCAGGGCAAAAATACGGTATTAAAGGGTCAGTTCACCCAAATTACAGTAATAAAACAATTTCTCTAGCTAGACAGGTAGTTCTGGTTTTATTTGATGACGTGAAATTATTTTTTAATGTCTACATTCACAATTAGTGTCACGTTTACTCAGAATCATCTGCAGATGTCATTTGTGATAAGCTTTTATTGGAGATACTTTCTGTGAGAGAATATTCACTCCTAGTTGTTATTCAGAGTGATGAGATGTTTAAAT
Source organism: Acanthurus tennentii (assembly GCA_029783805.1). NCBI lineage: Eukaryota > Metazoa > Chordata > Actinopteri > Acanthuriformes > Acanthuridae > Acanthurus > Acanthurus tennentii. The sequence goes on along the minus strand of JAPZDZ010000002.1, from coordinate 8,446,991 downwards.
TTGTAGATTCTTTTTCAATATTGTGAGCAGCATAAACACAGTACCATTCACTTCCATTGTATTTGGGCATAACTCTTAGTGTGGGTAAGTTGATGCTATCTTTATATTTTGGGTGAACTGACTCTTTATTCTCATGTTACCGTGTACTGAATAGATGAATTAAGTTTTAAATTTTGAAATATTATTTATGTTTAATATAATTCATTTGATAGAGAAATGTTTAAGTGCTCTCAAGCCTAAAGTAGCAGCCAGTGTACTTCTAGTCTAACAGTATCGTTCTCAAGGCTTTTCAGAGTTTGACGGATGAGTCTTGCATAGTCATAAAGACAATAACACACTGGGATCAAATTACTCCTCAGAACATGTCAGTCAAATTGAATTTCATCACAGAAAAATACAGATTTTATGCATTATACTGTACATCCGCCTTCGTCTGGGCCCTCAGGGTAGTCTCAGTAAAAGCTTTGGCATTTACGTCGCCGTGTGTTTTTGTCTTCCTGCCAGACTCCAAACAGAACGGGGATGCAAATGTGGCCCTTTCAGAGGAGGAAGGCTGCAGCCTGACCCAGCCGCTGTCCCCCAGTGAAAAATGGTCCTTGCGGTGCTCCCGAGGGCGAGACAAGACTAAGAAAGAGGCCACTTGCTTCCTCCTATCCTCTGGAGACCCCAACATTCATAGTGGTGAGTTACATACAAATCAGTACACGGTGAAAAATAAACATTTAGTGTTTGCAGCACTGCACACTGAAATGCATTTTCATTGCTTTTTAAGTGATCTGTGGTTTTAAGTTACTTCTTTGAGAAAATTCAAATTCATTTGTTTATTTCATCGGGTTTTTGTTTTCCTTCGTTGCTGCTCTCACTGTTTAAATGTGTATTCAGGAAAACCTTGTTAGCCAAGACCAGGTTAAAGCCCTAGACAATATGCAACAGCTAAGACTGACATTTTGGAAAATTTGGTTCTATATTTGCTTTTTTGCTCAGAGTAAGATCAGTAACCCTCTCATGTCTGTTTGCTGAATATGGAGCTACAGCAAGGACACGGTTAGAATAGACTCAAAGCAGGAGAAAAACAGCCAGCCTTCCTCTGTCCATTTAAAAAATATCTGACTACAAGCACTGTTAATGACAACTTATCAACATTTTACATCTTCTTTATTTAATTTCATAACAATGGAAGCATTAAAATGACGCTTTGTCATTTTGTGGGTGCTGGACTATTCCCTTACGAAGGACACATTGTCACCTCCTCATCCCCAGAGAAACCACAAGTTGTATTTACACTGGTTTGAGATTTACTTTGTTAATTAGTGAGCTTTTGATGTGCTGGCATGCACATTTGCTACATTTGGTCAGAGCCAGGATAGCTGTTTTAGTTGTGCTAAGTTACCTAAAAGTTACTTGACTGTCGCTTCGTATTTGGCATATCGACATTTGACTGATATCAATATAGTTCTGAAGAAGACAACGCATCATAATAGTCTCCAAAATATCCATTACTCCATTACTTTCTCCATTACTGTCCATGCTGAGGGTAGCTTTGGTAGCTACAGTGCATAGTGGAAACATAATAGTGAAGATTTGTAGCCTATTTTGCCCTATAGAACCGGAGTCACATGAACTGTGGACTTCATAAAGTATTAATAATTTTGTTCCTGTTTCAGTTGTCAGGAGGTTTAACAAGAGTCAAGCCCACAGCCAGGCTGGCGGCCCATGCTGTAATTACACACCAGAAAACACAGTTGATGGATGGAGGAAAAACTGAGAGAAATATTTGATATTCTCAGACAACCTGAACAGTAGTGTCACAAAACATTTAAAGTTTGGCCTCAGGGTTGTGACAATGAAAAGGCTATACAGTTTGCAAGGTGCTGGCTCAATAAAACAGCTTTATCTTCTTTTAGGTGTGCATTCAGTAGTTAAATTAAGGTTTAAAGGTACTTAATCTAAAATCAGAATCAGAATCAGCTTTATTGGCCAAGTACATTCACAACATACAAGGAATTTGGTTTCGGCAGGTGGTGTCACTCTCTGAATGAACAGCAGCAATATACAAGGCTATAGACCTAAATAATACAAACAAAATATATACATCCATACAGAAAAAAATTAAATTAAATTAAATGAAATAAAAAAATAAATATATACACAATATAGTGCAAATTGAATGAGTGACTTGTTAATGTGAACGTATGACCATTCAACAGATGCACAAAAATTGAACAGATGCAAATTTGACACATTGATGAGACTTCCCCTACAACATTAACCATTTGACTTCAGTGGTGGCTGTAATGCACATCAACAACAGCTGTCACCTGCCATATATATATATATATATGTATATGCCAAAATATATAAAGTCTGATTGTTGTGTTTGTGCACTTTTGTACAGTTATGGTTTAGACTCTGTATACCAACCCACTAACCCATATTGTAAGTTTAATTTATGCCAAAAAATAAACAAATTACACAATGAACAAGAATAAAAATGAATTTGACCAGTAGCATAATCCTCTATAGATATTGCAATCATATTGTTGTTGTGAATTCTTTAGCCCACAATAATCTTGTAGTGGAAATCTGAAATCTTGACTGTCATGATCAGCGAGTACTGTCTTTCTAGAGTGTTTCTAAGTTAAAGTTAGCAGTAAGAAAAGGTTACACCTGTTGTGTTCAGATATCTGTACCAGCATTAATCTGTAATTTGGGCTCCAAAGAAAAATGTGGAGCTTAATTTTCTTAGTTGACATCCACTGTCAGACAGTGCTTCAAGCAGCCACTGGATCACACATCTGGGTTTCCAAAAGTACCCAGAAGCCCCTTGTGAGAAGGGGCTCTATATTTGGCAGTCATGGATTCATTCCTGACATCCTGAGCACACATCCCACCCAGTCAACATCCTGATCCACATCTGCAAACACGCTGAGGGTGTTTTCCTGCAAAACTGCACTTTGCTGGGATGCATTTTTCAACTCAAGCTCATTAGCACATCACTGTCAAGGAAGAAACAACACATAAATGGGCCACTTACTGTAGCTTGGCTCCTATGAGTATATAGCTCCGCTTTTTTCGACAGCCTATTACAAGAAATTGTATTTGGACGTGTTTCCTGAAAGCCTCGTCAATCCCTGAGTGTGTTGAGTGTTGTAGATTGGTGTAGGTTACTGGCATGTTTTGTCACATGCAAACAGAAAACAGCACCAGTTATATTTGTCAAATGGATGAGAAGATGTTTGTTGACATGCAGAGATGCTCAAGGGAGGAAGCCATCCATCATTACCTTAATCTTAACACTGAACTTTTGCATTTTTCCTGGTCAGTATTTTTTATGTGTCATTGTCTGTTTTCTTATTTCTATTTTATGCGTCTTTGCAGTGCTTGCTTTCAACTTCTTATATTTTCTTGTGCCTAGTTGTTATTCACCAATATACCAAAGCACATTCCTTTTATGTGAAAATCTACTTAATAATAAACCTGATTCTGATTCTTATATTAAATTTACTGCCCCACAGTCACAGCTGTGGAAAAGACACAAACACAGAGAAGCACAAATCATGCCCAGCCTGTTTCACACCGATTTCTCTAATAATACGCCAAATTATCTGGTCAGCTCTTGAAATTGAAAAAGCAAGATGTCTTCTGATCGCAGCAAAGAAAACAGCGGGAAACTGAGCAAAGCCAGAACACCTTAAATATGATCTTTGAGAGAGAAAGGGGGATGGGGGGGTAATTCAATCCTGAGCACTGTGTCTGGTGAGTAAGTTGATAATGACATCCCAGTCTATTACAAGGAAATATCACACATACACAACACATTTTAGTCCACAGTACCTGCAAAACTGATTCAAGTAAGCTTCCACTGTTTCCTAACAGCATTACAAACTGCTGGGTAGAGTTTAAATTAAAATAAAGAAAAAATCTTGTTTTTGTCCGTTATGCAACATGCTAGCCTTATATTTGCTGCCGTTTGGAGAGGGAGAGAGATCATGGCACAGTGGCTCCGCTCTCCAGACCTATGCCCATAGGGGATGGTGTTATGTTATTTCCAGGGTTACAGGATTTAAGGTATGCATAATACTTCACCAGAGCCGTATGGCAGGAAACAGAAAAAGGACATGTGGATGTAGCAGGTCTGAAGATGCTTAGATGGTTATCAGGGAGAGGAAATGGTCTCCCGCCCTGCAGTGGGAACAAAATGCTGGTTGTTTTGAAGTGATTAAGGTCGTCACAGGGAGTCAGTGACAGTGTTAGCACTCACTGTCACACTTCACATGTGCAAAAGCCACCGTTCTGGTGGAAGCCGATGTGACAGCCGGCAGCTTGCTCTCTTACGACGGGTGCATAATGATTGTGGCAAAGCATTCAAGTGCTGCTAAGAGGTAGCAGCATGTGAATATAAAAACATGCATAGAAAAGGCTAATGAGCTGGGATGGGCCTCCATATTCCCAAGTGACTTATGTGGATGAGCACCACTAATAGGTGTCCATTAAAAACATGGATGGTCTAAGCAAAAGTATCCTGCGCCTCTCTGAAGTTGAAATCTGTAAGATGATTTTGTCTGTAAAGTAAAAATAAAATATTAATCAGTTGCTTGTTAAACTGAATGTTAAAAAACAACTGTCTTTAGGCTGGTTCCGGCTTCTTAAGTTTAAAGATTCTTCATGTGACCCTTTTTGAATATCTTTTTTGAACTGTTGGTCAGACATTTAAAATATGGCCTTTGTATCAAGAAACCTTTGGACATTTTCTCAATTTTATTTTATATTTTTATATTTTCTAAATTAAAGAGTTATTTGTTTTCAAGTTTTTAAAAATCAAAGGATTGTCTAATGCAAACATAGTAACACTTTAAATTAAGGTACATATATTTACCATTAACTAGTTGCTTTCTGACTTGCTGCTTATTAGCATACATATATGTAGAATATTAACCAGTCTTTACTTAGCATTTACCAATGTCTGATTCAGGGGTTAGGCTAAACAGTTAGGGTGTAGAATATGGACAGGGTTCAATTAGGGAAACGGTGGTCTAAGCAGAAACAGAAAGAGAAAAAGGAATAACACAATGAGTCTAATAGTCATATAAAACAAACAATAAAATTCATAATAAAGATGAAAAAACAATAGCATTACTGTACTTATAAACAAATCAAAGATGTAAATAGTGCAATAAAAACACAATGAACAGTAAATGCACAACATGTATGCAAAGATATATATGAAACATAAAGAAAGCTTAACTCCAAAAACACATAGGGTACAGGTCATGAACAACAGGTTACAGCATTAATGAACTTACTTAGTGTCCATAAAACACACACAAAACTGAATGAAAGATCTCCGTGTCTGCTTTCATCATCCCGAGCAAGAACAAATTAGCAGCTAGCGGCATCCGCTGTTTACATGCAGTTCACATGATGGGGCGTTCAAGCGCATCCTGGAAATACTAGCACTGAGCGAATAGGCTTTCAGACAAGGCTGCCCCCAACTGTCCCCATGGCAGTTGAAAGAGTAGGAGAAAGTCTATTTGGTGGCGTCTTCCTCATCCTTGTCCTCGAGAGCTTGAGCAGGATAAGTTGGGCAACTGGACGAACATAGGTGCGGTTCTTCACTTGAACGCTAGCAGTTCAGACAAGTCCATCAACTCCTGGATGGGTCTCGGTAATCCGTCCTACGGGCCATGACGCTCAAGGGAGTTGAGAGTCCACTATTAAGACAACATCACCGATGGAGAGTGCCTTACCATCCTTTCTCCACAGACTGCTCTCTTGCAGCCCAGGCAGGTAGTGACTGATGAAAGACGACCAGAAGCGATCAGCAATGGCTTGGCTGTGCCTCCAATACCTTCTTCCAAGGTCACTGGGATCATAGACTGCTTGAGGAAGGGATGAGTTGTGACGGCCCATAAGGAGGAGGTTAGGCGTGACCGGGTCTGGATCGGAGGCGTCCGAAGACAAGTAGCCTAAGGGTTTAGCACTCATTATGCCTTCAACCTCCACCAGAGTTGTCAGCAGAACTGATTCAGGAACAGTCTGGTCTTTGAGAACGACACGAAGTGCAGTCTTTATAGATTTCACTGCTCAGTATATCCCAGTCAATCCCAGCATAGTCCAAGTGCAGGCTCGTTTAGGTTGGCACTGGCCTTGGATAACCAAAGCTCACTGCTAGCCGACTGTGCTTCTGGGGGTAGATGTGCGACTACTTCAGGCATGTTACTAGCCCACTGTCGGATCTCAAGACCTCCCTTGCTCAGAAGTGCTCACAGATTGTCGATCAGAGCCTTGGCATCTTCAACTTTACTGACACTGTGAAGGCAACTGTCCACATAGAAAGAGTGCTCGACCACTTGCATGAGAAGAGAATCTGGTGGTTTGTGGTCCCTGATGTGCTGCTGCAGGGCATAGACCGCGCAACAGGGGCTGCACGTTGTTCCTAATGGTAAGACCGCCCATTGGCGGATACGTGGTTCAGATGTCCTCTGCATGTTCTGCCACAGGAATCCTAGAAGTGGTTTGTCACTGGGCAGCAAACGGATCTGGTGGAACATCAACTTAATATCTCCACTGATGGCCACAGCATGACATAGGAACTGCATCAGGACTCTAATCATGGTCGGACCTAGGGTCGGTCCAGGCAGGAGTTGGTCATTCAGGGACAAGCTGTTGAAGGAAAAGGAACAGTTGAAGACTACTCTGTCCTTTCCATTGTGGTGTACCATATGATGAGGTACATACCACAACTCTGCGGACTTTGCTGCCTCCTCCGTAGAGATCTCTGCGACATAGCCGGACTGAACAAGTTTATCCATCTCCTTGCAGTATGAGGCTGCTCTAACAGTGTCTTTGGCAACCTGCGTTCAATGCTCCGTAGGTTGGGCATCATGGCATCTGAAGATGCACAGAGTGGGATGGCTGGTTGCCGCCGTAACAGTGGCTTAGCTCTGGGTACCGTCGACAGCTTCACATTCAAAGGCTGTCTGTAGGAGAGTGAGTGCCTGCTGGTCTTTCTTAGAATGTGATGCAGTCTTCTCGCTGATGTATGGGAGTGTGTCGATGCGCCAAAGACTTTCCACATTCTTGAGAAGTTCAGTGTAGGAGGACTCAGTAGGGATGTGCAGACAAGACGGCTGGTGAGAAGAGACTGGCATTACCTCAGAAGGACCTTGCACGGACCAGCCTAGCCTCATGCAGATGGCTATGGGACTGCCAGATGGGCCTGATCTAACTGGCTGTATCGCAGTGAGGAGCTGAGTCATATCTGAGCCGATGAGTAGTAGCGGTTGAGCTCTGTGGATCGGCAGCAGAGGAAGTCCTCTGAGATGCTCATAGCGCTTCTTGAGAGCTGCTACTGGATACGTGTACTCAGATAAGCTCAGACTCTCTGCAGTGAAGGCATGTTCAGTCCAATACTTCTTGTTTGGCTTGAAGATGGGGGATATGTGAAAGCTAACTGAAGAACCTTTCAGCTCCTTAACCTCTTGCTGTACAGTTTGCAGATGGATTGTTTTGGGTTGCTGAGCAAGTTGAAGCTGCTCTACAGCTAGAGGGAGGATAATCGTTCTCTCAGGATCATCATTGAGCAAATGTCTCCAGGGTACAATCTCCATGGTGCAAGAGCACTTTGATAACTTTAAGCAAAACTCTCTGTGAGCTTCGGGACTGCTCAATGTAGACTGTGGGGTTCTGATTACTGACCATCAGAACTCTCTGGGATGACTCTTGAATGGCGTCATGCAGAACGGTAAGGTGTTTCTCTCTGCATGTCTTACATGGGCGTTAAAGCGTACAGGCTGTAGCCTTGTGGCTACGGCTGCACTTCCAGCATCTATCCCCTTCCTGGATCCACTTCTTAATCTCTGCAGTAGTTAGCTTCTTGAGGTCTGTGCATGAGTTAAGATAGTGCTCCTTATTGTTGCAGAATGGGCAATAAGGACTGGGTTTGAATGCTTGAGACTTTGGCTGAGTGGTCTCCTTATTGGCGGCTGTCTCCCCAGAGGCCCCAGAGCAGAGGACTGATGTTGACTTATCTTTGGGCTTCAAACTGCATTGTTCTCTCTTTGGAGGGAGAGGCCCAGTGAGGTTGTAGAGGAGAGTAGCTTGGCTGGCAAGGTGCTTGGCTTGAGCGTTCATCTGAAGCCACGCAGCAAGTTCGGGCAGGGTGTAGGTGAGCTCAGTGCTTGGCTGCAGAATACCGCGAACAAGATAGTATTCCACAAATCTATCTCTGTGGGCGGGAGACATTTTGCTTAAGAGATGGTCAACATGGGACCCACAACTGAGCTCGTACCCAACAGCTCCATCTGAGGTCCACAGCATACCAACTAGCGACTGAACTGATAGTGCAAAGGAGTCGAATGCCTCTGTGTCTCCCGACTTGATGGCTGGTGAATTGAGTATTGCCCCTAGTTCACTCTGAACCAATTGTCTTGGCTGGCTGTATTTGTCCTGGAGAGCACCCAATGCAGCTGTGTAGGATGCGGGATCATACATGTATGATTTGGCCAACTGTAGAGCGCTGGGGAACTTGAGCTGACTCAGGAGAACTTGATATTTATAGTGCTAACTGAGATGAGGATGGCTGTTCATCAAGTTGTCGAGCGCCATCTTATGAAGTGCAAAATCACTTTCCTTGCCACTCTCAAAGAGAGGAAGTGATGGTTTGGGAATGCCATAGGATGTAGCAATCAGGGTCTCCATGCCTGGGTAGGTCCAGGTTGGTGCTGCTGGGACTTGGGTTGCAGCTGGTGAAGTAGGTAAAATGTACTGCACCACGGGAGTTGGCAAAGCCGCTGTAACTGCTTGAGGTGGCATGGTGATTCCTGTGCTCATAACTGGAACCCCTAGATACTGGGATTGGAGACTAGTGGTGACAGCAGAACTTGTTGTCTGTGACACTCCTGATGCCTGGGCAGTTGTCACGGAGTAACCAGATGTGGAGAGGATAGGCACATATTGACCCACGGATGATACAGGTGCAGGTTGAGGTGCAGAGATTGGTGCTGCAGTAGGTGCTGCAGTGACAGGAGCACTGATCTGGACACTTCTGACTGGATTAACAGTGGGTGTCTGTGCTGTAGAAACAGTGGAGGGAAGAGGTACCTGACCTGGTGCTGGATTCTGCTCTTGTACAGGTGGAGGCTGGGTGAAGACCAGTGGTAAAAGAGGTGACTGTTGAGCTGTATGTGATGGCAGTGGTAGCTTGGAGAAAGTGGCGGGAGCTGACATTCTGACATTC
>JAPZDZ010000002.1:8417226-8437653 GCA_029783805.1 Acanthurus tennentii | reverse complement strand
CTGACATTCTGACATTCCCTTCTCTCTTGCCATTCTCTCTTTAGCCAGATGAGCTTCCTCTTGCAGCCACTGTCCCTCTCTGGCTTGTGCATCCAACGCTGCAGTCTCCAAGTCAGCTTTCCTTTCCTCCTCTATCTCCTGTTGTAGGTCTGCAAGCTCCAATCCTTTGATCTGCTCCTCCAGCACAGCTGCTTGAATATCAGGCGTACTTTGAAGCAGATAGAGTCCGTATGATAATCGAGAAGACCGTCGTGAGTGTGCAGATGACCGGGAGCCTGTCCAACTCCTAGCTCTGGTTGACTGAGCCTGGCCTGGTTGTCCTACAGGTGCTGAGGAGGCTTGAGCATCAGGCTTCTGAGAAGGCAGGAGAGTGACGTCATATTGGGCCAAATGCTGAGGTGGACGATGGTCTCTCTGGGGTCGGACAGATGACTCCTGCTGCTGATCATCAGGGGCTGACTCCATAGTGTCGGGGGAACCCTAATCCGGCTCGAAGAACCAGTGTGGAATATGGACAGGGTTCAATTTGGGATGCTAACACTAAGGACAGATTCCGGCCAGAGAATCCTTTTATCAGCTTTATTCTCTCAGTAACAGGTATATATGTATGTGTGTGGTCTAAACAGAAACAGACAGAGAAAAAGGAATAGCACAATGGGCCCTATCATACACCTGGCGCAAACGCTGTGCGCCAGTGGCGCAGGTGTCATTGCTATCTTACACAAAAATAACCCCTGCGCAAACGGCATTTTTGTCACAAGTGCAAGATAGGAAATCCACTTGCGCTGGGTCTGTGTGCCGAGGGGTGGAGGTCTGAGAATAAAGGTGGAATGGAGGCGTGTCATAGCGCGTTTTCTATCTAATGCCCTGTGCAATTAGGTCAAATGCTTCAGGAGTTTAGACCAAACCTGGTCTAAACGGAGGCACAAATGTAAAACAGCCTGGACCGCAACGTGCTCACACTCTTCTCCACAATCACAAACACCTTTATTTTCTGTTTTGCCTCTCAGCAGTGTAAAATAATTAAGTGTGCTTTTGACATCTTTGGTGAAGTTAGTTAAGTGTCCTTTGAAAATATTTTTGATTACAGCATGTGAAGTTTGAAGTAAACAACGTGTGTATAGGAGTGTGTGTATCTCGCATTTGGCTAAAACACACACACCCCTTTCATTTATGTGAAATGAAGGCGCACACACACACATAACATATGTTAAATTTCAAATTAGGAGTGACTGTATCCACAATGCCAAATAAATCTTAGTGGACAGGACAGGACAACTGTCAGATCATCTTTAACAGATCGGTCACTGACAGCGGGAGCAAACTTCCTTGTTCTTGTCAGTGTATTTATTTGATCAGAAAAACAAGGATTCAATTATAATAATCTATACCATGAACACTGAGGCAAGAGTCCTGTCTCCTCACCTCTTGATCGCCTTTCTTTGTTTAAATTCAATATCATAAAGAAAGAAAGAAAAACAATCCATCAACCATTAATGACCACGTGTATTCTATTCACAAAATGTTTTTAATTTTTAGGTGTGTGCGTGTGTGCCTGCCTGTGTGCATGCGTGCGTTCCTGCGTATGTGAGTGTTTGCCTGTGCAGGCAAAAATATATTGTAGAAATGGATGTGACAAAATATGAAAATGTTTGCTTTCTAAATAAATAAATAAATAACTTAAAAAATCCTTGTAGTTCAGCCGTGTGCGCCAGGTGTGCGATACCAATACGTTGTGTGCCACTGGCGCACCAGTCTTTAAAGGAAATGAGAACGAATTCTCCCATTGGTTCATATATTTTTGGCCAGAGAAACACCCATGAAACACCTATGAATTGATGAGATGATTCTACACAGCTGATTGAACTGCAGGCTGTGCGCCAGTGGCGCATTGGGCAGGACAGAGCTGGATTCCTCTGCTGCTCCTGGAACAAGGCGGCAAAGGTTGACCTGGAAACTCCCATGAATTAATTTTTAACTTTCCCCGCCCAATGCGCCACTGGCGCGAGGTGCAAAGTGTACGATAGGGCCCAATGAGTCTAATAGTCATATAAAACAAACAATAAAATTCATAATAAAGATGTAAAACAATAGCATTACTGTACCCATAAACAAATTAAATATGTAAATAGTGCAGTAAAAACACAATGAACAGTAAGTGCACAACATGCATGCACAGTTTTATATGAAACATAAAGAAAGCTTAACTCTAAAAACACATAGGGTACAGGTCATGAACAACAGGTTACATGATTAAATTGTACTAATTAGTCACGCAGGCCAACACAGAGAAACTACTTCAAGGTAACACAGATAAACCTAAAATCTCGATTACAAATATGTAACAGTAACAACGAACTTCGTTAGTGTCCATAAAAAGCACACAAAACTAAGAATGAAAGTTCTCTGTGTCTGCTTTTATCATACCGAGCAAGAACAAATTAGCAGCTAGCGGCATCCGCTGTTTACGTGCAGCTCACATGATGGGGCGTTCAAGCCCATCATGGAAATACTAGCGCTGAGCGAATGGGCTTTCAGAAATAAGGCTTGAGTAAAATGCAAGCAACCTCCTTACTTACTATTAATAACCAGTAATTAGGAGGTTATTGAGGGATAACTACTCTTTTTTCACATTGTTCACATTATATTCACAGAATATAATCAGGAAAAACAGGGTGTCAGTAAATGCTTTGTAATGATTAATTAAGTGCCAATATGCCACAAATATGCATGCTTCTGAGCAACAAGATAATTATGAGTATGCATCCCATAGTAAATATAGTTACATAATATTCTTGAGTTGCAGCCCTACTGTAATGGGTTCACATCCTTCAGAGTCAGCTTTTGTTTAGCAGAGGTGTCTCATTACACTTTGTAACAATAGTTTTACTCCAGGTCCATTTTCCAAGTCCGTCAAGCTCATATCATAAGTCACAGTGTGTGATTGTATTTTTGTCTTGTGTGTTTCTGAACAGAGAGCTGTAAAGACATCCTCGCCGCCACTGGGAACTACGCTCAGCCGGAGGTCACCACTCTGACCTGATGCTGATTGGCTATGAAAAGGAGAAAGAGCATGAATCTGCGGTGGAGTACATGCTGTGCAGAGCTCCAGCCCCAGTCCCTGCTTTCTTTTCCTTTCAGGATGAACAACAGACCGAATTTTGTATATTCACAACAAGTTCTTATTTTTTTGTCCATCATATATCCCAAATGCTGTGTTACACAATAAGTTGCATTGCAGATTCTTCATACTTATACTCATTTACATGTGACAAAACATTTTGCATGTATTGCATGATCTAGCATTGTATGATGTACTTTATAAACTGGCTACCATGTATGTGTTTAACATTTAGTGTACAAGCCGAAGCTTGTCTAAAGGCCCTGAAGGCCTACTTTCAGTTAGCTTCTTGTTATCATCAATGGGGTCATACATGAATGACTACTTTCTGCCAGTGTCAAAGCAGTTTAATTCTGTTTTTTTTTTTTTTCTGATTTCATGTGGGCTGGGCTTCGCTGGGAAAAAGTGATGTCATATGTTTCAGCAAATTGAACTCGTTACAGGTGGTGGGTTGTTTCTGTCAATAATGTCTGATCAACCACACCCACACAGCTCTGATGAAGCAGATTGACTGAGTTTTTGGTTCAAAAACTCAATATAAATAATTTTTAGCTATTGGTCAACTAACTGTTGCATATTTAGCCGTAATTATTTCACGTTATAGAGGAAGCTCTCTTATTCTTATTTTCATTTGGAGTAACATGCACATGGACAGTCAGATTTAGCTCTTTATGGAACTACAAAAAACTGTCTTTGACATTTGTGTGAATATGTTATATCCAAAAATGTTGGTAACTGTTGTGTTAGAGCACCCTTCACACTTGAACACACATGAGTGTGAGTTTGTACAGCAAAACTGTTACTGTGAACAAGGATTTGATGAAACTTGACATCATTGTTCGGTCCTCATCAAAAAAAAAAAAAAAACAGACCCAGAGTTCTTTGTTGATTGCCTGCTTTCCCGCCTTCTGTCGTGCCACTGCTTTTCAACACTGACCACAGGGACAACATGCAGATGCTTTGTGGAGACACAGTGTGGCATGATTGTTGCTCAGGCAACACATTGTTTGTAAATCCTTGTACAATAAGAGAGTTTAACACAACAAAAGAAAACATCAACAAAACAGTATTGTCTATTACATTGGCCATGTACAATTGATGCATCACTACTGGTTGAGTCCGGACCAAATGTAGACTCCTAGATTTTATGGTAGATTTCAGTACCATTGCTAGTTAAAAAAAATAATATACATACATACAGTACAATGCCATCAGTTCCACTTGTGCCTCATGTTGAGTAATGGAGCCTAAATGTGTGCAGTAATTAGATTTGTCTTAAACCCTGTTACATGTTCCCACAAGAGGAGGAGGAGGAGGGGCGTGGTTTCTCTCATTTATGTCTTATCATACACACTCACAGTCTACCATAGTGGCCTTATGTTAAATAAAAAAAGTTAATTTCATCTTCATCAGAGTCCAGCTCCATTATAAGCTGACCCAAAGGTCTGTTATTATGTATAAGCACAGCTGTACTTATGTAGCTCAGTAGAATATTCTGGTTTGTTACTTAATTTCTTTGCTCTTCTGTAAATGACATTTGCATCATGAAATAGCTGTTATCCAATAATGAAAGATCATTATTTTATTACTTATCCTGTTAATCCTTGTTTCCTGTTTTCCCTGTTGTACATACTCAAATGTGACAAGAAGCACACAGTACATCAGTTTCATATCTCACCCATATGGATTGTATAAGTGACTGTGATGGATTTAAACCCAGTCAAACTGTCAGATGTTGTGTGTGTGCATGTGCGTGTGTGTGTGTGTGTGTGTGTATGTGTGTGTGTGTGTGTGATGTTGTATTATGTAGGCATGTGTTTCTATGCAGAAATAGAAATAAAATCCATTCTCCCCTCCTGGTGTTCAAGATAAAATCTTGTGGTTTATGCTAATTTTTTACAGCTTGAAATAACAGAATCTGCATTTTTTCCCATTAACTGCACAGTTTGCTGCTGCTGCTGCTGTGTCATCTACTGTATATCTATTTATAGTGGTGACACAAGTGGAGTCTGATGGTTGATCTTGGTTTGCTCAAAGTGGTGTAACGGCAGTCATGGCTGTGCCTCCTGCTCTCCTGTGCCTCCATGATTATGTACTGAAGGTGTAGATGGCATACAGAGCACATCTCCATGGAGATTTGGGATGACAGGCAACACTAATTATTGCTTGGCTGCCTCCATCTCCCCCTCCCTCCATCTTTCACAAGCGAAGAAACACCACTCTCTTTCTCTCTCACACACACGCACACAGACACACACACACATACCCACCTCAGTGTAATCATCATTACTGATGTTGCCCATGAGGAATGTCGTTGTATAGGGACGTATTGTGCAGTGTGCGCTGTGGGGGAGGGGGGTTCAAGATGTCATGGGTGAATCTGAACCATCAAGGCTGCATTAACATGAAAGCAGACAGCACTTGTTCACAGAAAAACAGAGGAGGCATTATGCTAAATGGGAATTTCAGTGTTTTTAAATGTCTGTTTTTTACATGGTTTTACTTTTGACATTTGCAGCCTCTGAGCAGCATTAAAGCACTTTAGCTGATGTAGTTAAGAAAGTTGTAGTTGCCCTAAAGGACTATATTGCTGTTAATAAAGGTATGTGTGGCTCCCCCTACTGAGGTGATCTACTGGAACAATTACAAAACTTTTGGTATGTACAAGTCAATTACACACCGAAATAAGTAAAATTAGGACCCATGTTTGGAAATATCATTATTATTGTTTAATGTGGGGGAAACAAGACAGTATTCCACGATTCTGTCTCTTAGACACAGTGTTTGGTTGCATGGATATGAACTTTGCGATGTGAACTTGTACAGAGATTTGAGTACACGCACCACATCTGTTCTTGTGATGAAATCACAAGACCCAGATCTGATTGAAAACATGGATATTTTGTGACACATCGCACATTTGTGTGACAAATGGATTTTGCTTGAGGAGTTTTTCAAATGTGAGATGCATTTAATATAGATGTTTTAAAGGAACATTTCACTTATTTTCTCACTTACCTCTGAAGGTATTGAGTCATGAAGAAAGATATGAATTTATCTCTCAGGGTTTGGAAAATAGATCTCTAAAATTTCTCTTTCAACACCACTTTATGTGAATGGATATGTGAATGAAGTGCCAATAGCAGTTAAGCATCTCTTCTCAAAAATGGGTTATTACTCAGAAAAAAAGCCACAAAACAGATCATATTGGGACTTTTTCATAAGTAGAATATAAATTGAGTGAAAAATGTTTTAGGTTTGTAATGATATCGCTCATTTGTGTTCTTGCTTTATACTGTTTTGCATGTACTGAACAGTAGTATTTTCATTGCATTGTCACATGCAGCTGCTTCCTGCTGATCTGCATGATTTGTGTGCCAAAAATGTTACTTTTTTATTGTGACTTTTGGATTTTTTAATCTTGTGTGTATTTCTTAATCACACTCAATATATAATGTTGCCTTAATCAAAGTAATCAAAACAAAATATGCCATTCGATAACATTGTCGGGCTGTCACTGTGGGATCATGGGAGTTGTTGTCCTTATTGATGAAAGAACAGCATTACCAATGAAAATCTATCCGACTGACTGAGGTGGAAATATCCAAGAACAAGGTAATGTATTAAAGTTTTATTCATATGACATTTAGTGAGTTTCTTTTGAAGTCAGCAACAGGTGACAAAATGAAATGCAGTGTTACTTGGAAAGAAAATGACAGGTTTCTCTGAGTTTGTTCATTGCTTGAAACATTTAGAGTAATGTAAATACACTATTTAAAAAATATGCTACACAGTGAAATTTCAGCAGTGAAACTGCTGAAATTTTACATAATATACATCTAAGAAAAAACTGTCATTGGACTGAAACTAACACTCAACACATTACAGAAACGTTGATTTATGTGCAATCTCCTTATAATAAAAAGTTATTCATCAATACTTTTGGCATCATTAACTAAAATTTCATTCACTGCCATTGTATTGGGGTAAGTTCTAGGTGACTTTTCAAAACATAAAACAAAAATGATCTGTATATAAGGATACCAATAGAGATAAGCATGAAAAAAAAATGTTTGAAAATTCTTCATTTGTAATTCTGATGAAATAACCTTTTGAAAGATTTAATTGGCATAAATTTGGCATCTTTGTTAAATAAACCATGTGATTTTATTTAATGTGGCATCAAGTCTACATTGCAAATAAAGCACCAACCCCAAGAACATATCCATACAGAGGATATGTTAATATGTTAACAAACTGCTTTTCATGTCTCTCCTGTTTACTTATTAGCTCTTTGAATGTTATGGTCATTGCATCAAACATATCGCAGTACTCACCCAGTTTTATCAACTGAGTCCACCTCCCCACTGCAGCAGCCACACTCAAGACAACAAACAACACAAATTATCTCACTAACCCCAGAGGGAAAAACCGCATTAACAGTCCTCTTTAAACTTGTACACGTCTCTGTGCTCAAAGGTGATAATTGCCCAGCTGGATCTTTTGATTTGGTTGAACGCCATATTTTGATGAGTCTATCAACACAAAGCAGCCATCATGCTAGTAGTATTCCACACCTGAATAACTCCATTAGCGAAGCTGCATCTCCTGCTCAGAGGGGCCCAGAGGAGAGGTGATTGACAGACTTGCGAGGCTGTGATTCATGAAACGAGATGAGGAGGAAGAGTCAGAGCTGAAAGTTGAGAGAGAGAATCTGTCAGGGCTTGTCCTGTCATCCTTCATTACTCCCCTTTCATTGTTTTCCCCATTCCTTGTTTTATTTTTTTCTCCTCTGTTGGAGGTTGTCATGACAATATTGAACACAGTTTCCATGGAGAAAGGCTGAGGCTGAGCCATTGCAACGTTTCATTCATCGGTGTGACGCAGTGGAAGACAGACCATCTTGACATCTTGTTTTTTTTTTTTTTGGTCAAATATCAAACTTTTACTAATTTATGACTTCATGATGATGTTATTTGGCTGGCCTACAACAGGCAATGTGGCCTTTCCAATCAAGATAAAAAGATGAGGAGCTCCAATGTCACTTATAAATAATGCATCATTATTGCATCATTATCTGTTAATCCACTGTGTGCTCAGGTGAAGACAATATGTGCAAAGTGAGATTTGGATCAATGTATTGAGCTGAGGTCAAGTTCTTCCTTTTCAAAATTAAAGCCTCATTCATTAATCTAGTTTAAATGCGCTGGCTGTTTTTCTATTTTGAATCAGAAGATATTTTCAAACAGGGATACGACTCCATCTTACTTCTCTTTTCAGTTTATGTTTTCAAGCTCAGAGTTTTAGTTAATTATTGTTTAAATACCTTTGAGATGCAAATGGTCCACCAACCTCTTCGGGACAGATGCAGAGGAGAGAGAAAACAGAAGCACAATGTGGTTCTTATGCAGATGGTTGATATGCAGCTCAGGGGCTCTTCACTTTCAGAGTTCAAGGTTAATCCTGGCATGGAGGTCGACCCTCGATTAGCCTTCAAAATTTCGTTGCATGTGGAGAAGCAGCAGCTCTTCACTGCCGTCATTACAGGGAACAGAAGATCTTGTGTTGTGTTACTTTAGACTGCGCTCACAACTGTCCTTCAGGGATGTTGCAGATTGAGAAGTAATGTCATAAATTTAATTGATTTTAGATCAAGTAGTTAATCAAACCGAGAGGAAAATCTTCAAATAAACTGGAATGTTTCGCAAGGTATAAAAGCAAACCATGACATACTTGCATTAAAGCAAAAAAATCCCATGTACCTTCAGTGAATCATAGCCACACACTCAAACACTCTCCTGTCTCTAAAAGCGGTCAGAATGATTTTATTTGACATTTTTCAGAGTGTCATTTTGAACTCCTAATGTGTGACAGCGGTAACTCTGCTGCTTGACAGATGATTCAGTCCCCCATGTGTTTCTGCAGTTGACCCTGGGACACCTTTTTTGACTCATTATCTCCAGGCAGGGGTTTAATTTCTCTGTTGCAGTGAAACATTTAACACAAGCTGTCAGAAACTCTTGCAGTTTGAACAGGGCTTCCCAAACATTATAGGGTTTAAACTCGTTAGCCTTGCAACAGGTTAAAAACATCCTATAATGCATTACTCTTTAAAAGATGTGTTATCATGAATCCCACTGCTTTTCCTGACAAGACCTGCCCAACTCTGCCTCTGAGTGATTGGGTTGGTTAGATTTAGTTATGAGGAGTGGTACTTGTTCAGGTTAGAGTAAGAATTTCAGGGCAGAGGCACAATAGCCAATCAGAGGCAGAGTATGACCAATTAAAGGTAGAATAGAGCGGGACTTGCAAAGAAAAGCAGGAGCACTAATATCACCTAGGAGACTCTTTTTCTGTTACAGATCTAACTGATAATGTGAACAATATTTAAATGTCTGCCTTTAAATTTTACACAGCCCCTGGTTTTTTATATGGAAGCCCTCAGCGGACATGGTTTAATTTTTTTTTTTTTACAAGCTGTTTATCTCGTTATCTTGAGAAAACGAACTTTTTAAAACGGCTTTAAAAAAAAATTAAACTATGTCCGCTTAGGGCTTCTGTATTTTCAAACATTCTCAAGATACTTTATATTTATAAGAAACATGAATCAATCTTTCTATCTAGCATTATGTAGCATCCACCGTGTTAGCTAGCTGGTTTACGTAAGTGAATATTTCCCTTCCTGAACCTGAATGAATGACTCAGTGTTTTTTTAATTGCTGCCCTTTTGCAGAATTAAGAGTTTAAGAGTTATTAATAACTACAGTTTATCAAAGCTTATTTACATAGACTTGGCCATCATTTATCATGGCAATAACAACACTGAAGCCAGGCCCAGTTACAGAGTTAGCTTTAGAGATCTAGCAATGCTGCAAAACTGCTAATAGTCTGAACAGGTAAAAAGAAGTTACTATTTTTTTAGTTTTCAATGACTAGATTTTATTATTATTTGCAGAAATATAAAGGCAAAATAAAGACAATTCATAATCCATCTAATCTGTTGGTTTGTGTACAACCTGTCTGATCATCTAATCAAATGATGCATGTTTTCATTGCCATATTATAACAATTTTTCACATCGACCCTCAACTCAGCTTAAACTAAGTTAGTGAAAACAGTGTTTAAAAGCTACTGAAAGGTCAAAGATATGGGAGCTAAATTGTAACAAATCAGAACCAAATATCCAAAATATCTGTTTGCAGTGTAATTGCTATTTATGGCAATAAATATTAATATTTTTCATAACTGCTCTGCCTGAGTGCCTCATGATCATGACTGTCCTAAAGTGAAAAGCCCTCTGACTATAACAGCAAAAACCCAAAATAATACATGAATCCAATCCAACCCTGTGAGCAGGGACGGAGATGTAATGATCTGTGAAGAGCAGGAGAATTGTTTCTCAGTCAACTATCCTGAAGGGAGTTTTCCTCTGCCACAGAAGCATTATGTGTTCAGCAGGCTGGTCTCTTGTGGGCCACTAATGGACAGCACTCCCTGTTCTCTTGTGCCCCAGTGTGTGTGTGCGCGTGGGTTTGTGCATATGTGTGTGTGCATGTGTGTGTGTGTGTGCGTGTGTGTGTGTGCGTGTGCGTGTGTGTTTTGTGTGTGTGCATGCATGTGTCATGAAGGTAAAAAAAAATAGAGAGGGGTGAAAAGTGGAAGCTCCATCAGCATTGACCCTGATGGACTATATATCACACCAGATCTCCCACTCATGCCGTCACTCTCTCTCAGCCACCTTCACATAATGACCAGTCCACAAGCTGAACTCACAGAAACACTGTAATCAGAAGTGCATTGCATTTTATTCAAAGTAACACTTCTTTCCAGCTGGGTTAAGAGTAAACAAGATATAATGTGTGACAACTGGCCAGTACTAACACTGAAAAGTACTGATGAAATTTACTGAAGGAAACGCCAAGAGGAGGCTAAGAACAGTCGTCAGGACATATGGGAAACAGCTAAGTCAGTCACAGACAGCTTGTGACCAAAATAATATATGAAAGGTTTGATTAGTCATGCTTTATCACTAATGACTATGCTTCCACACAGAGCACAGGAATCATGGAAATAATAAAGCATGAGCATAAAACCCATTGAACGATTTTATGTGTTGCTTTTGTTTTGCATTCAGAAATAGTTGTTTTTCTGTTCTCATCTCCTGTGCAGAAGACTCAGATGTTGTGCATCCACATGTTAATAAGTGATAGAGGAACAACCAGCAAGCCAAAGGAGAGGCCAGACAGCAGAGTCACTTCATTATAAGCTAATTTAGCCTCAACTGAGGGATAAAAATGTGAGAAAGTGATGTCTGGATTTTTAATCTAGTTCAGACAGCTGTGTGCTCAAAGCATTTCAGTATGAATAATACAAAACTTTAATGAAAAACTCACTGCAAAAATTATCCACATTTAATGGAAAAGTTTTTGAGAGTTAAACTTACAGAACATTACATTTTCTTGCAAAAATGTCTAAAAGCCATATATTCGTAATATATGTTAAGTTGTGTACCTTCATCATCTCAAATGTTTTCAACGGTTTTCAAACAGTGTGTTTTACTGCATCAACAATCAATAACTTCTGCCTGGTTTTTGTACAAACTAAATAGATGAAGTATATTACTGTGGTGAAGGTAAGCTGTTTTGCCCCATCTCCAATCTTTGTGCTAAGCTAACAGGCTGCTGGTGGACCTACTTTATTGATCACACTTTTTTCATTTCCTAAAAAATATCTGTAGATCCTTTAAAGCAAATTAGAATTGTTGCAATTCCTAAAAATAATAATATAAAATAAATAAATATAATAAAACATTATAATAATACAATATACTTAAAACCCAGAGTCAATGAAAAAACTATAAAATTGCATATCTTTCTTAGGAGCATAGATTTAATATCAGATGAAATATGTTTTGCACATTCTATTTTGCAAAGTAGTAAAAAGAGGACCCATGCATAAAATAAGAATAACATATGTTGCTGATCTTCATAACAACAAAGTATGAACTGGGCCATGTGAGCTCCACCTTTTACCTCTCAAGTTTCCTGACAGTTGAACATTTTTGTCGTGTTCCTGCTGTGGAAGTCTCAACAATCGACCTTCACCAAGTGACCCAGCAGACTGGATTTGTGCCAGTGGCTAAAAAAAAATAAATCTGCGGCTTCTTTTTACATTTCTGAGAAGTAAACCTCTCACACGAAAATCTCTCCCAGGTGGATTGTGCATGTAAACAGTTCAGCAATCATGTGGTACATTTCCAAGAAGCATTTATTTACCATTAAAAAAAAAAAAAACTACAAACAGTATCATCAGTTGGAGTGAAATTACTCACTGACTGACCATTTCTTGCTGATGTTTCCTATGTGGCTTCGTATCTGTGCTTTAAATCTGGAGTCAGCTATTCAGCAGGAAAGTTGTATGAAACTTTAAACTGAGTCTTATCTGGACATCCTCTCTTAAGGCTCTTTACTACCATTTAGTAAATTCATGTTACTGTGGGATGATATTCCTCTCAGATGGGAGGGGTGTCTTGTGTACAGTAAGAGCATGGCCATTATGCTGAAAGACAGGCGGGAAATAACACAGCCATTAGTATGTGCATTTCCCTCTTTGCTGTGCCCTCTTAAGTCTCTGAAATACCACTGTAGGCCCATTTAGATACATTCCCATGCAGTCACTTCCTGACACTTTGAAAGGGAGTAATTAAAAAGTGGATAACACAAGTGAAAAGTAGGAGCTCATGAATATTTATCCCTCATGTGGCTTTCATTAAAAACACTCCTTCACACCCTGCAAGGGCATGACAGATTTTTATCTTCTCTTTACAGTAAGAACTACTTTGCTAACTTGATCTTACAGTATATCATAATTTATGCATAATTAAGTTGTTACATCAGTCTCAAATCAATGAAGAGTTAGGGAATGAGAACATGCGTTTTTTCCTCAGTAGTGGTCTAATCAGCGCCCACTGCTCTTCAGCTGTCATAACGGATGAGGCGTTGCAGGGCTGCACTCCAACAGAATGGTTGAATGGGTGCAATCATCCCCTCTGACAGGGCCAGCACACACTAAATGGCTAATGCATTAATGATGAAGCCATACCCAGGTAGGTGGGGAATCATGAAGGCGCCACTGTTATTCATCAAAGACATATTGTACATATCTTCTCAGTATATGATGTGAAGTTGTTAAATATTTGATATTGCTGTCTATTTACTGATTGCAGGGTTGTCGAGTACTTTTGATTGCACTTGGGTGGATTATATGACTTCAAGCTGAGTTTCAGGAGAAAGCTTGGTGGTTAGACAAAGTGAGGAAAAAGGCTGAGTCACATAGAAAGGCTCTGTCCATGCAAATTACAATCAAGACTGGAAGTCTACAAACATGCAAGCAGCTCTCTAAGGCTAGTGTCAAATGCTAAAATGCTTGCCATGACAATGCTAATATCAATGGTATCACTCTGATGTAAAACAGGCATGATGGTAATTAGGTTTACCATATTAGTTTAACATATTAGCATGCTAACATTTACTTATTATTCATTTAGTTTTTTCGTGTATTTGATCATGAACCAAAGCGTCAGAGAAAATATGTTTGGACTAAGAAAATTGTTCTTAATGAAAGGTTAGAGGATCAATGAAGAGATCAGGTACCATTTCATCCTCTGAAGATGCTGAATGTTTGTAAAAAAGTGTCATGGCAATTCACTTAGGGATTGTTAAGATATTTTACTCAAAGGTACAAATGTCATTCACCAAAATTATTGTAACCAAAAATTATTAGGCCACATTGTTTGTAAACCATAAATATCTGTACAATATTTCATAGCTCTTTATCCAGTAGTAGTCAAGGTATTTCAGTCTAGACCAAAGTGGTGTATTGACTAACCTGCCAACATTCCCTTCCCTGGAGCCACAGTGTTTCTAAAAATCATTACTGAGTGGTATCTCGTCAGGGCTTTGCACAGATTTTAAGCTAAGACTTCAACTGCAACCCCAGCGCGATAATTGTGAATGGAATTCAAATTGAAATGCTCTTGTTGCATTTTTTAAATTTCACATTCAAAGGTGTCAATATTTTTTTTAGAATTTAACAGAAGGTCCTTGTTACTCTGAATGATCCACAGCCTCACTGCGGACCATTTCTGCAGAAAAGTGTGCATTGAGAGGGATATCTCAAAATCTGAGCAGGTCAGATAGCAGCCACCAGAAATAAATTTATACCAGACCATGTACAGAGCTAGCAGAAAAATCCCAGATTGTACTTAGTCTCACGTTAAATAAAAATTGATCTGACTTGACTTGAACCTAACTGTTTAAGACTTGACTTGACTTGAGAGTTGCAGCAAAAACATTTGTGTCTCAAGTTGGAACCTGTTATTTCTCAACGATAAAAAAAATGACACAGCAGCAACAGGTAGGCCTATCATACTGATACAACTTGAATGTAGTCTATAGAAAGCACTGAAAAGGCTTAATTCGAGCTCTGTGAAAACTATCACCTCTTTAGCTTTGCTGCTAAAATCGCCTGAAAAACAAGAAACTCTGAGGAGACCAGACATTCAAATGTACCTACATCTTCAGATGGCAGTATCACCATCTGGGGTTTTTATTTATAGATGGTGATTTCCTTCTCGTCACTCAAAACAACCTGCCTGGTGAGAGAAAAGGCTCCTGCGAGGCAGCATCAACTGACAGATTTAGTGTAGACGTGAAACCATAGCAACCAGAGAGGATCTCTATAGGGGCAGCGTCAATCAATGTAGGGATCAATGCAACAAACCAGCCTCATCAACCATCTAAAGACTCACAAAAGAGAAACCACAAGACCCCACACCTCAGCCCCTGTCACTGTGAGACAACAGTCATCTGAGGGAAAAAAACACTGTGTGCACTGTTCATTTTTAACAAGACTGATGCTCAAGTCATTATTCTGCTGCACCTCATATCTGTATATCAGTGGTTTACAATGCAACAGTAAAATGCAGTTTCTCACATTTTTGAAGAGGTGCCATCAAGAAAATCAGAGATAAAGGCTCAAGTGGGAAATGCAGTTTGTCTGCCTTTAAAATTGGTGTGAGCCTTCACTGTCACACCATGTGAAAGGATGTTGTATTTTCTGTTTAAATGCCCGATTAAGTGAGATCAATGTCACAATATTGACTTAAAAGATTCCTGCTAAGCCTTGTTGGAACAAAAATCCAAAGGAATTAACTAACACTGAATATTTTCAGAGATCCAACTATCAGATATCTCCCTGCAGTTATCACAGGAAGCCTTGTCAATATTTTCATCTGTTCATGGGTTGGGCCTTTACATGTGATATATACAGTATATGTATATATTTGGTGTATTTTATAAAAAACTTTTTTCTTCTATTTCAACCCAAAGGTTAACTTGCAAATTTTTAGACTTCAGCAGCCATACTTTGCAATAGTGATGCCAGAGGTTTTATGAGTGTTTAGCTATAAAGGGATTAACCATCAATTACATTCTACAAACAGGTCATTCACACTTACAACTAGCTAGTTAGCTAATCACTTCAACTGAACACTGACAACTGGAAATTTCAGGCTCCCTGTAACGGCAATGTACTTAAAATAAACAGCTTGGCTGTAGTTATCGAGAAAAGGCCCTGCAAGTGAGTGAGTTTTGATCCAACAAAGTAGCTAATAAAGTCAATGCTAAAGTTAGCCATTAGCTGACAGTGTAGTTGTGTTTGTATTTCTTTTAATTCTAATAGGTGATATGTGCTATATGAATACTCCCCCCCCTTCTCTCTATATATATACCCATAAATAATAATAACATCTAAAAATATTGTTTGAACTAAGACCTGGTAATTCATTTAATAAACACCAAAAAACTGAATGACTCAGTTTTTGACATGATAACTTTTCTTTGTATCAGTGTTGTTTCTTTAATTACCTGAGGAATGCTGCCCATCCGTTCGTTAATGAACCATTTAGGAGTAACAAATGTGTACTATGATAGACGGATGAAAAAAGTTTGTATATGTGGCCACAAACTCTAAATCTACTTTGAGAGGAAAACGGAATGTTAAGGGATTAAAACATGTGCAAAAATACAGCTGAAGTGTGTTTGAAGTCCATATATTTTACCTTTTTCTTCTTAGTCTACTTTCAGAGTAGCTTGCATCTTTCATAATTGAACATGCATGGATAAAAGCCAACTTACTTTTTTTTAGCACAGTTGTCCTGTTGATTAGAAAAAAAATGTTTTTATGGTTACTCTACAGAAATGATGGATGCAGTGTTTGTCCCTGGGGCTTGTTTGTTTATACTGTATCACTGATGGATCCCATGACCTTTGCACTCCCCCTCTCTCTTCCTGCTGTACTTCAAACCTCTTCCTGTTTACCTGTGACCTCTGTACACCACAGATACAAATAGCTTTAATGTTAATATAAATGGAACTTGCACTGTATGTATATTTGGATACTAAAACAGCTTTTTCTCTGCATTGGAAAGTTTGGTTATGTTAGCTTCCCATGTTCACATACTGCAGGTTAAGAAGACTTCCTCTTCATCAACAGCTGCTTCTACAAGCCAGTCAGCCCTGCTTTGTTAAAATGCTCTTGTTGTGAAAATGTAACCCTTCATCTCTCTCGTCCTTCTGTGGATATTTCTGGCTCTTCTTTAATGCGCCACAAGTGAAACATGAAAGCTTCTCTTCTTCACAGCTCATGGCATTGCTGCAGTTATTAAAGGTAGCTGGCTGTCAGTGGGTGTCTGCGGCCACAGTCGTCTCAACCATCTAATTGGGATCCAAGAAGACAAGGTGCATTGTGGTCCAGCAGGGCTTGAGTGTAGCGATAATTGCCATGTTCTTCTGCCCTGAAGTTTTTCTGTGATATAGTCTGAGGTGAAGGATTATTCTCAACAATTTGATCTTTAAAATGAACACAAATATATATTTTAATGTGAAGATCTGCTTTTTGAGCCGCTTTATTCTTAAATAAGTCATATCAAATAATGAAAAAATGTTTCAAGATAAATTTAGGTGTTTCTTAAAATCACTGCTTCCTGCTTCCGTTTACTCTGTCAGATAATTGACCTCCTGAGCTCTCACAGCAGTGCATGAAGCCTCGCAAACAACTTGACGCTCATCCAACAGGAAAAAACAAAGGGAGTGGAAACAGCCGCCTCTCGTGACCTGTTCTACCTGTTTCTCTCTGTTCAAATAGTCCAGCTGCTGATTATGACCACTATCCATTTGTATCCCTCACCACTTCACCTACTCACGATTCTAGGTATTAACATTGTGAAATAGCTGGCCACATACGGATCATCAGTTTTCAGCCTCTCAGTAAAACCTCCATCAAGGTTCAACAATAGCCTACTCAACTTGTTTTAGTCCTGCTGCTGAAATGGATTTTCTGACCCTGAGAGAGAACACTCAAGAGCAACATCTCTATCTGTGTTTCATAGTAATGCATCAAAAACAGAATCTGTCTGGTGACAGAAATTTCCAAAGGTGTTCTGTCTTTGGCCCAAAGCTGCGGCTGTCAGCTAAATGCAATGAAAATGCAGTTACTAGTTTGAAGATATCTTGCTTAGAGATGAATTGAGGTACAGTGTGAACAAATCATGTTCCAGATGAAATAATGTGCACCTGTAACAGCATAGAGATCGTGTATTGGTTACAAACAGGGTTGTAAAAGCATTGAACTTGTAAAATGTGCTTTTTTTCTGCATATTTGTCAGTGACTTTGTAGATTTTTGCACTGTATGTTGACCAAGACAAAAAAGACAAACACGGATGTTTGTTTAAAGTGTCAAATGTTTAAACTGTTAAGTTTTTGTTCAAATGTTTTCAGAATGTTTGTTGCGCTTTCAGTGTGTCATGAACTTTAGCCTGTAAGAGAAAAAAGAGTTGCATTCAAATTGACTCTGAGGCTGTGTTTCGAGCTAAAAGCTATTGTCAGCATGCTAACATGCTAATGTTGTGTATAATGTTTACCAGGTTTAGTGTGTCCAAATGTGGACATATTTGTGAATATTACATTCCACGCCTGCCATATTCTACAGAGATCACACTAAATCCTTTAACTGGAACTTAAAATTTTTGAGTTTAGCCTAAAAAATAAATTAAATATTCCTTCAAGAAGAAACAGAAAATTATAGAAAATCAGCAAATCTTCAAATTTGAGAGACCAAAACCAGAGAATGTTTGCTTTTACTCTAAAACTGTTGCTTATTAATTTTCCCTCACTCAAAAAAATCAATCGATTGGTTCAGCTCTAACTAGCACTAAGCACAGAGAAGCTGAGGCTGATGGAAATGTTATCATTTCTGCAGATATTCAATCATTCACCAAAATTGGACAAATTAAAAGTTTGAGATTATGGTAGTAGATGGAAAGTCTGAGGATCACTAAAGTTATTAAAAATTATCCTGAGGGGACGAGCAGAGACATTTCTGTCTGGATCAAGGTGGTGGACAGACAGAGTATTGTGAGCCAATGCGGCTCGCAAGATTAAAAAACGGCCTCAATCAGCTTGTTTGAGGAGGTTTTGTAAAGCAAGATGTTTTACATTCACATAGTTACACACTCACATTTCATTTTAAAGCCAGTTTTTAGCAATAGACAGGCCAAGAATTCAGAATCTCTCTAACCAGCTGGCTTGTCAATCTCCTGATATTAAAAAACAACCATATTTAGCAGAGATCTGTGTTGAGGACTTTAAAATAGATCACATGAAAGGTAAGTGAGACAAAAAAAACATCCGTCTCCAGAGCATGAAATCACTCGCTTCCTTTCTACTGAGCACCATGTGACCTCCCTCACTGAAAACCCTGAAAGCTCAGCTCTGTTTGCAGTGAGACTAGCTGGTCAAACAGTAATGAGCTGTCGTGGCTGTCGGGTTAGTCCTCTGAGCAGGCCTCACACAGGACCATCTGGCCTCTGCTGTGGAAGCTGACAGCAGCTGAAAGAGCCATGTGGGAATATGACTGATGGATCCCTGCCCACGCAATCCCAATCTGCCAGGAAAATGCTGCTCAAAGTGTGAAAAATGTCCACCGTCACAGGCTTTTCCTGGATCAGGTGGCGGGGCAGTGGGAAAATGGGAAGCGGCCTGTTGGCTGCATGCGCTGCTCTTAGATAAGAATCTGTAAAGGAACCTGCAGGTGGGATTCCCATTAGCGCCTATACATAAACACTGTGTGAGTGTGTGTTATCAAGTCTCCTCAGGCTATTTGTTTGTCTCGTGCGTAAAACTGTGCAAGGAAATGATTTGTTTACAGGATACAGAATATTGAGATATTCTTCAAAGACAGCTGAGGGGAAGTGTGACGCAACCTGGAAGAGAAATAGCTTGACATTTACGCACACATCTGTGTGGCCAAAAGCAACACAGCAGCAGGATCAGTCCCTTCTTTATTGGAGTGCACGCAGTCCAATATCAATTAAAGCCACATCACTCTGCAGACTCCAAGATGGCCTGTGGGAGCGGAGCAGCATTTCATTAAATCCACCACTCAGCAGAAGAGAAGCTACACTGGAATGAATTACTCAGTTGGGTCATTTTTCAAGGTCAAATACAGGACCTGAACACAGCAGGAGCCAGTGATTTGGAAACAGTAACAGGGAAATTTCACACCACTGTGACCTCTGATGTTCTGCAAATGTGTCTCTTGTGTGACCCTGATGCAAATCTGAACCCACTGACTCCACTTGTAAACGCTATGAGCCACAGTGAGCAGCTGGAAAGAAGCAGCAGGTGATGAACCTCGCAGCTCAAAGGGCAGATGATGTATCGCTGTCGACAGTCCATAATAAGTCTGAGTTGCGATGGATGTGCGAGCGTGTGTGCAGCTTTTGCTCTGGAAGAAGGCCCAATTTGTGTCAGTGTTGTAGCTGGCTGAGTGGGGATCTTTGCTGCAGTTCAGCTGATGGTGGCTAAAGTGCACATGGTGTAAACCACTGTAGTCTGCCAGACCAAACAGTTGCATCCATTAACTCCAACTAACTGTCTGTTACAGCAGGACGTGAGACCAGCTCAGCCAGTTTAGTTGTGGGAAGATGTTGAAAAAGAAGCTGCATGAGTGAAGTACTCCAGGGTGTGAAAAGGAGCTGCAGGGGGCACTGGAGAAAATTTCCTTTTTGGTTATTAAATTTCAAAACGGCAACTGATTATCACCTTATCATAGCAGTTGGCTCATAAACAGATAAAAAATGCATCATCTCATAAGTGTAGTCACTACTTCCTTTGCAGGGCTGATTTTTAAATTCAGCACAAAGTGATAAAATTTCCTCCTTTAGAAACTGAATGAGACCTGATGA